>OY720175.1:3000000-3312500 GCA_963082885.1 Parascotia fuliginaria
ACCTAACAACATAACAGTTTCAAGAGTGGAATGGTTGCAAGCGAGCGCGACGCGGCTCCGGGCAATTAATAAGTTTGGACCGGCGTCGAGACGGCCGACGCCGGACGTCCGGCACGCGGCTGTCACATTGTTGGAACGTACGGTCTACAGAATAGATGCGGAGGGTGATATTGTATGTGGAATTTACAGGTGGAAGGATCTAGTTTACGTTATTGATGGCGTCTAAGTTTGCAATATCTACACCAAACTAATGTTAAGAGCGGTGCTTTCACTTGTGAAAAACAGTCTGTCTGAACAGAAGAACACTACCCACACACAAACACACCCATGCTTTTAGTATGCTTTTATGTACTTCACAAGAGATTTAACAGGTGATTAGTTAATTTTTCGTTGAAAATCATTTCAGAAACAAGGGTCTCTTATACATAAGCTTTACATAAATATGAGTTATATATATCTAAAACATGCAACACTCAACAACAGAGGGGCGATGATCATCTTACAGTAGAAAATTCTTGCTAGTTTAAGTACGAATGGACTGGATCGACCAAAACGTATCTACTTACTCACAGATATCGACATAAAGTCATAGTGTCCGTACTTTTGAATGATATTCGATAAATAACAGCACCGGTGGCTCACTTATCTACTTTCTCGATTCTCCAACATACTTCACTATCATTCTCTTCCTGGTCTGGCAGTTTCATTATATTGTTTCTGCAATGCTTAGAAAACACAACCATGTCCATATTAGGTTACGACATTTTGTCAGGTGGGTCAAGTCGCATAATCGGCATGCATGCTTGAACTCATGTGGTTATGCCACATAAGTTGATGTCACGTGCAGTCAATATCTTGCGTCTCTGTTTTGACATATTTTTCACATGGAAAATAGTGAGAGTTCAGGAAGTTTAGAAACATTTTAATTACTTAAAAAATACTTTTTCCCCTTTTCCTTCCTCAACCCCTTCTCCGTGGTCGGCAATGGCTTGGTTGTGTTTTATAAGCATTATTAATTCTGCGATGCTTGGAAAACACAGCCATGTTTATAGGTTACGGTTACCACTTACCATCAAATGGGCCGTATGCTTGTTTGACACCAAAGTTGTATAAAAAAAATTGAGGTCGAATTTTGACCACCATCACTAGTTAAATCAAAGATTATTAACAGTATTGTATTGTATGATTCTTATTTTAAAACCTGGTAATAAAATATGAAATAAATTATCTGTGTTGCTAACGTTACATGGAATTTCACAAAGAGCCAGTATAGGTCATTAGGTACTTTGGCGAAGCAACTCAGTTTGAAGTCAAGTCTTCGTATTAATCCAAATGGCATAAATCACATTGTGGTGAAGTACTTCATTTTAATAAAAGAGTTTCTAATTTGAATGAGTAGATTTGAGGCAGCTAATTATTGCGGCAGACCAAGAAAAAGATGGTGTAATAAGCTTTTATTAGAAGACGAAGACATGTTAAGCGTGACGGATTCACGAATGATAAACTTAGAATCTATTACAATGTGCATGGTGTTTGATGACGAATTTTATCCACTTTTGATTTGAGTCCCGAGTGTAATAGGTAAGGAAGAAACTACGATATGATTTTTTTGGTGAGATATTCCAAAATAGTCAACATACATACACGTCAATACCCGTATCTCTGGTTTTACAAGTTTTATAAGTAAGATTATTCACAACATTCAACAACAGTAGATATTGTTAACAAATAACTACCAAACAAAACTTTCCTTATAAATCTCACCCGGTTATAGTACGCGTCGCGTATAAACCATTTTTTTACAACTAAGTACATAATTCATACACGAACCGTATCGATAATAATCGGTCGCTTGGTCGCTGCTACCGGGCACCGTTTCTTTGTGAACGCCTCGAGCAAAGCAGATACGCCGTTTGGCAGAAATAATAGGACAAGTTTTATCAGCAGCGTAGAGACAAGTAAACCAATGGTACCTTATCGTGAAATACTCTTTCAAATTACAGTGGAGCAAGTTTTTATCAGGTTGCTCGAGGCCATGGTCCGCTCATAATCAATAAGTGTGGCTACTATTCTACAAGCTAACGGGGAATTGTATGCGGGGTAAGTAAGAAATTGCAAGAACTTGTATTATGAACAAAGTTGGCGCACTTTCACGTGTATACTTAATATATACAGTTGGTTTAATGGATTTACAAGAGCATTCTAATGAACTATTGATCATCCCGGATATATTTATGAATATTACATCATTTAATAGGATCCAGGTTAAGTACCATCGATGTACAGCTGAATTTTTTTATTATGCTAGGCTAGTCGCACGTGGGCTAAATTACGGTGGTATCAAATCTTGATGCATGAGATCGTTTTCAGATAGTACCATTTATCCGTGAAATTGAAACTATTGTCAATTTGGAAGCCAAAAAGATGAGGTTGGTATTTGAAGGAGAGAACAATACTCCATGTGGTCTGGTATTGTTACACAGCTAAGCTGTTAAGTTGACGTGTAATGCCGCTTAGTACCCAAATTGGATTTTGCTGTAAATTTCGACGCCTAAGATAATACTCTCGGTAACACGCAACTGAATTACTAGTACTAAGGCGCTTTTGAGAAAAGATTCTTCTTAAACATCTGATAATGTCTTAAAATTAATAACTCGATAAATGCTGTTTAAAATTTTGTATTTGTTCTAGTGTTATTATTAATACTTGGGTTGTTGTTTTACTCATTGATAATTTGTGTATTCTGTCTGTGTTAATAAACGTATTTTCTTAATATTATTTATTCGTATTACCTGAAATATGACCCTATCACCCCATTGGAACTCTCAAAAACTACCGATGTCTGTTGTGCAGTGTTTTGGAGAACAGCCTTATCCAAAAAAAATCGTTCAACGAATTCTACAATCTCCAATATTACCTATAGCTAAAAACTGTGATTTTAGGATTGCTTACCTTTGAAGAAAAGAAGACGAAGGAATCTGGCAAGGTCATCAGTTACATCAGCCCATTATTATCCTACTGCAGGAAAGGCCTCTTCTCATACAGAGAAGGTATGAGCATTGATCGCCACGCTTGCTCAAGGTGGACTGGCGATTTCAGACTTCCTCAAAAGTTCTAGGTCCTAAGGTTATTTCACAATGTTTTCCTTCACCGTTAGTCAGTAATGTCCAGATAAACTTAGAAAGTACATATGATTTGAAAAATCACATTGGTACTTGCCCGGATTTGAACTCTCGACCTTGTGTTTACGAAGCGGGTGCCTTCACCACTGAGCCCTTACGACTAATATATCTATATCTAGCAAGATATTAAGTTAAATTACCAACAAATCAAACTTTAATAAAGTACTAATACAAAAGATTTCTTCCCGCTCAAAGCTTGGACACACCTTAATCCACCTGAACCACACAATAAGCTGTTATCTCGACAAGTGTCATATACACAAAACATTTGCTCAAAACTGGGTTATCATACACAGTGGGCCGTGGCCGTCTACTGTCAGCGGATAGGCCTCTTGCCAGGTACCTCGGACTTGGCTCACTAACAAATATGGTATTACATTTCGATGTAATGGGAAGATTCTTTTTTTGAACGCGCTAGATGCGTTATAGCTAGTGCTTTTTACAGCTGTTTGAAAAATACTAGGGCCCTGTTTCAGCACTTGCTGATAAAGTGCGTGTTAACCTATTCAAAACTTAACTGACAGATAGTACTCAAACATCAGTTCCACAAGTGCCTGATAACATTAACTGACAAATAAACTCTTTGAAAATATAAGACAGATTTAACTAAAAGATGTTTTATCTAATAGATAGATGTTTTATCTATTAGATTTATATCAGACACTGTAGCAGCTGGTGAAACAAGGCCTAAATCTGTAGATTAGTAATGATCTAGTATGTTTTGGTTAAGATTACATTAAGATATGAGTATGTACCATGACGTATTAAAATAAATTATGTTGAATTAGTTTAATTTAACCATTAAAATTATCAATGAAATCGGGCAATATTACGATTATAATAAACGACACAAGCACTAACTTAGTTTGAAACCAAAAATTTAATTTATTATTAAATAAAGTTATAAAATTAAATATAACCAAAATTGCCCGTGATACGAAAGAAAGAAGAAGTCTAAGGCTCGATTTCTGGGTCGGACAAAGTACCAGTACAGTATAATAATCGGTTTTTCTATCTGTGCAACGTACAGCGTATGTAAGTTGGGAGAGGCCTAGAGTTGGCAAAACGTGGATGTTTCTTCAAAAACGGGGCAATTACTAAATTATTATAAGTCTTCTAAGCATAAGTATTTTTATTTAACTCAATTATTGTTGGGGCGAATTAGACTTTATGGAGAACAGCAGTAAATAATAAAACTCCTTTGAATCGCCCGAAACTCTAGGGTTGAGAATGGCTTATAGCAGTACGTATACGACCTGCATCTACGTACAGAAAGCGTCTGGCGCGTTATAGGGTGCCGAGTGCTTACCGCCGTGCTGCGTTCACTCTAATTTACTACTTGTCTGAGAGTTTGTTACCTCTAGTTAGTAAACCGTTTTAGCCAATAAATGATTCTCACGTTTAATTTTGAATTTATCTTTATTTGCCTGAATTTATCCAAAATAATTCTGTTTTCCGCACAAAATATTCAACACAGGTTTCTAAGTTGACTTTTCGTCATTACGGCTCCTGGTGTCGAGTTGCCCCGAATAGAAAGTAGCCCAAAAGTCGAGATCGCTCTTAATCATCTTGCCATGATAAAAGTCGATGCAAGATAGGTAAGTACCGAGAATGCGTAAAACAACAGCGCGTGAAATGTTCACGTGAGTTTTTTAACTCTATGTAATGAAGACAACTTGTTACCATTAAGAGGCGCAAGATAGAGTATCTCGGCCACGTACTAAGGCACGATAGGTTTAAGTTACTCCAGCTAATTATAATGGGCAAGGTTGAGGGCAAGAGACGGGCTGGGCGAAGAAAGAATCTTGGCTGCGAAACATATGGTAGTGGACTGGAATTACCACTGTCGAAAGGCTGTTCTATCTCGCACTGGACAGAGACAAATTAAAAACAACTTTCAATGATGAAGAGGCACATTAAGAAGAAGAAGAATGAAGACAAACATGATTTATTGAAGCAAATTCTTAATAAGGATGTAACTTGGGTTCATAATCATAAAAGTGAGTCTAAGTAAAATTTGCAGCAGTGACGTAAAAAAGGTACACCAAGCCACATTGCAAAGGTGTCCTGCTTTATCACGTAATTTTTCAAATGATTTTTACTTATTTTTCATTCGTCAACTCGAGCCACAATATATTTCATAAAAGACTAGCCATGCAACAGAAATAACTGATTTTACACCCAACATAACTGATACTTGTTCTTTTATCGTTGAAAAGAAACATTTTCTACTCCTTTCCCTAACTAGAGTGCAGTCGTCAACCTGTGTAATAACTTGACTAAATATAGGGTTTGTACCTTGTACCTTACTAGATATAACATTACATAAGAAGTGCCAGAGGAGACCTAATTATGTTCCTCATCCTTTGCTATTTTTTTTATTCCTATAATTAGGTGACGAATAAACAGCCCACGTGTTGGTAAGTAGTAACTGTCGCTTATGGACGGCTCAGAGTCCCTAGCATTGCTTTTGCAATTTTAGGGACTCTGTGAAGCCTCTGCCTACCGCGAAGGGAGTAGAGTAGGTGCATGGATTCAGGGAGGTGAAGAAAAAAGGGAAGAAATTGTCTCCGGCACTCTCACTAACCGAACGAAACACAATACGTACGGATACTATTACTCTCACGTCGATTTCTATGAGAGAGTAATACTGCCTCGGTCGATCAGGTCCATCCTTGCTGTAACCAGATTGGATCTACTACCATTATAACTTTCCTCATCCTTTCGTACCTGTACACTACTATACAGTCCACATCGGTTTGGTTTCTTAGCATCGTCTCTGCTTAGACGACACAGCCATGTTCACCACCATCAGGTAAAGGAAAAAAGCGTCTGCAAAGCTTATAATATATATAGCTTTTAACTATTCGTTAGTAGGTAGTATTAGATAGTTTGAGGGCATTGGCCTTATTTACGTATTTTGTGGAAGGGTAACCCGTCTACGTCAATGACCGCAAGCGCTGTTTATCACGCAGATCTGTGAAGCCCCGTTACGAGAAGTAAATATCGCAATTATGTTATGTAAAGCAAACTTCAGTTTGACAATGACAAAAGAAAGAACTCGACCAGGCCCCTCTGAATAAGACTAGCAAAAATTAAGTTAAGTTTCACGATCTGTTTATACAACGATAAAATAAAAAAGTAAACCTGTCAAATTTAAATCAGTTAAATTTTTGAGGATTATGGATTATGTAAAAACTAGCTGCGCCCCACGGCTTCGCTCGCGTAAAATATGTTTTATATCCCTCGGGAACCAGACCAAAAAGTAGCCTATGTCCGTCGCCGGCACTGAATCTGTCTACCTACATACTTATAAATTTTTTTGGAAATTGGTAAGTCTGTAGACAGATTTCAGCCGTGTAGGTGCTGAGTGGTAGGTAACAAGCACACACACATACACACACGCACACACAAATTTTCGCATTTATTAAGACTTATTTATTGGAGCTATTCACCAACTCGATACGAAAGACTATTGACTCGTATAGATTAAAACACTTATGTGACAAAAATTGACCGTTATAATTTATTTTTTTAGATTCCATATTTGATAGGACTATAATAGTTGGTACTAAAGTGATAGTACCTATAGTTCATTAGCTAATTGCAACGTCAGTCTGAATATCAAATACGAAACATGATCTAAGCTGCTAGCCATCAAGTAATATTTCAAGTGAATCTGTCAGTTCCAACGGCATTACGGAACGCGTGTCTCGTCACTCAGTGGCGCTAAATAATGCAGGCACAGAATGAACTCAGCGGTATACGATCCGCTTCTATGTCACAAAAAAGGAACTTTTACACACTATTTGTGTAAATGAGTGCCTGGTGACAGATTTGTTTACGTTACATATACATTCATATATTCGAATACTAGCTGCGTCCTGCTGCTTCGGCCGCGCGGTAAAATGGTATGTGTTTAATTAATATAACTCGGGAACTTTCGGAATAAAAATTATCCTATGTCCGTCTCCGGCACCGAATCTCCACTTTTCATCGAAATCGGTTTAGCGGTTTAGACCACACACACACACACACACACATTAGTAGGATAAGTTTACTCTACGTTCTGTATAAAACGAGGCCTTTCCCTGGAGTGAGCTAATAATGGGCCGATTTGATGTATCACTGAAGCTCAGGGGATTGTTAGGTATTTATTTTCTGTGTTGCAAATAGGCATACGGTTGTGTGCTTAAATGGTTGTGGTGTATGAAACCATGTTAAGTCTCTGCCGACTGTGTAGAAGAAGCCAATGAGGAAAAAAACGGTAAAGACTGAAGGTGTAATTAGAGGTGTGTAAGACGACCTTTAAAATGAGGTAAGTTGCAAACAGTAATGGAAAAATGTGCCAAAATTCATAAATCACCCCAGCTTAATATCAGTTAGTTTAAGGCTCTGTCAGTATCAAAAACATTTCATCAGAATCCATACTAATATTATAAAAGAGAAGGCAACTCTGTTTGTCTGTCTGTTACGTTTTCACACCTTAACCATTTAACTAATTTTGATGAAATTTGGTATAGAGATAGAATAAACCTTGGGGAACAAATTAGGCGATCGAATCTTTTAGCGTTATAAATTGACTGGAAGGGGTTGAAATCGGTAATGAAAGTTTGTATGGAAAATGCGAAATAACTGACAATCACGCGGGCGGAGCTGCCGGCAACAGCTAGTTCTTAACATTTGCGATTTTCTTTACCTACAATTGGTAATTTGTTTATTATTTTTGTTATTTTTTATTGGCCTATAACATTAATGTATTAATTTTATTGAGTATTATTTTGAATATAGTATTTACTAACATGTTAGTCTTTAATTAATATAATGTTGAAATAATCTTTATTATTAGTCATTTTACAAGTAACTCTGAGTCTTGAGATTAACGCACTAATATCAACCTTGAACCTGTTCAGGTACTTTTCACACCCACTCCACGGCTCTTCAGCCGTCTGAAGTAGTCTGGCGCGAGACAGGGGGTTCCAGTACTTATTCATACAGTTATGGATGATAGGACACGCATATTTCAACCATAGTCGTGTTAAGAAAGGAAGATTATTAACATGTTATTACAGCATGATATAGGTAGTTAACCTACCATTAGTGTTAATATGGGGGCCTTCCATCACCTCTTAAAGCAGTATTATTTTAATCTTACTTTGTGTTTTGTCTTTTTCTTTTGTACCATTAAAACAAGGATAGATACAAAGTAAGGTTATAATAAGATTGCTGTAAGGGGTTGTGGTAGGGCCCGTGGATGGTGTCATTCAATTCAAACAGTAACTAGAAACTACATAATGATTAATAGACTTTGTTAGACCAGAACTCAGCTACAAATATTAGGTTATAAGTAGAGTCAAAAAAAAATAAATAAATCAATATAATACCCAAAATGTAGTGAATAAATAAATGGTTGATTGATTGATAATTTTTTATTTTATTGCCGACAGTGTAGACGTTAGGAACAAAAAGCCAAAAGTGATGGTAAGTGGTAACTGTCGTTCGTGGAAGACTCAGTGTCCCTAGCATTGCTCCTGCAATGCCTGAATGCATCTGCGAAGCCGCTGTATACCACTAAGGGAGTGGAGTAAGTGAAAGAGTCACCGTTTTCTCGTGGTCCATTAGGGTAAGTGAGGAAAAAGGAAGGAGATTGGGCCTCCAGCACTCTTACTTACCGAACGAAACACAATAGTACGGATACTATTATATACTCTTTCGTCGATCTTTTATGAGAGGGTAGTACTTCTTGGTCGACCCGGTCTACTCTTGCTGAAACCAACGTGGATCTACTAACGCGTAATCTCAGACCAATAATACTTTTTTATTGGTCTGAGCGTGTAATAAAATGAATAAATCTGTCTGTCCGCGTCGTAGAAAATCGTTTGTTGCTCAGGCAAGACCAGCACTACTTTTTTTCTGCAACGCTTTCGGCATTACTTATTGCTATGTACAAATCATAAAATTACAAAATATGGTTATCATTAGCGTGTCTTTATATTTAAATACGACTACTACCACGACTACTCTGTCAAGAGTAAACGACTGAGAAGAAGATATTTAAATAAATAAAACAAATATGCCAGTGACAGAGGTCAGTGCGCCTATTGTTCATCACTGTCTATCAAAAGCTCTGGCCATTAGCAGCGCCATAAGAAACCTGGGGACTTTATTATAATTGGCTTACTAGCGTTGTGTTAAATAGCAGTAGTAAAGAAGGTTATGGACTAGCTTAATTAACACGAATTTTAAAGATATAATTTTTGAGGCGTAATAAGGCAGGAAGCTTTCACCTTGAATTTTATTAATATGTATATTTAACCAATATTAAAGATTTATAAAGTAGTTTTTATTGCATATTACAATAGTTATTTTTTTTAAAAACATAATAAAAAATACGAAATATTAACAAGACAATATGAACAATAGTTAAACATTTGATTGACATTGATTATGATCATAAAAATACAAAAAAGTTATGAATCACAAAATATTATTTATTATTACATTCGTTATTATACGTGCTATATATTATCTTGATAAAAACACATAATATATTTATTTATGGCCATCATTATATACCTACCACACCGTGATAAGATATAGGTATATTTATTTATCGCATCGAAACAAATAGCTCAAGTTATTCACATTATTATGACAAAGCGATACTTATTCGATAAATTCAGTCGATTAGTTAGAGTTACGATGGAAATAAATATTAGTTACATCCTTACTTTCAAATACGAATTTAATAGATACCGTGCAATTATCCTAGGTTTTAGTTTTACCGCAATCGGGTAAAAATCAGTTGTAGAGCGAATGTAGAATTTAGTTTTCCTTTAGCGATTTTGCTTTATCGTGAAGTCAATAGATTTTGTCACTAATTCGTCCATCACACGCTCATTTGTTAATGAAGAGATCAAGAAAATTCGTCTCAACAAAAATAATTAAATCTTACACACAAGATGGAATCGTTCGCTTCGGAAAGGTACTACATACATAATTGACCAGCATAAGATGAACTAAAGATAAACTACAGGTATTAAAAGATTTTTTAATTATTTGGTTAATGTCAGCAACAAAAGGTTTCACCTTTCTGTAAACTTTCTGAAAATTTAAAGTTTTCTATTTCATCTATTATTAGTACTTAGGTACATAAGTTTATTGTACAAGTAGATATGTTTATAATTGTTGGTCTAATGTGCCAGTGCTTACTTACAGAACACAATATTATTCAAAAAAAATTTAATTAATTTAAATTACACGTCTTTAAGCGGCATCTGTTAGATTGTTGATATTGTTGCAAGCTTCCTAGTGTTTTACAAAGCTGTTCCTAGGTGGCGCCTAATAACTCTGGCCATTGCATGGGCCATTGTATTTACGGAGTAGTTATAAATTATTTAAGAGTTCTATGGTGATAAACTGTAAGATATAAATAGTAAATCATATTTTTCGTTTGATGTATTTGAAATTATTATATATATTATATTTATTTATAAAAACTAAACAAATAAAAATGTTGACTGTTTTAGCAATTTCAAAATAAACATTGTTTTATTAAACAACTTACCTTGAGTATATAACATGCTATTTTGAGCAAGACGTCACCATTACTGTAGCTGTGAGTCCTACCTGTGAACAAAATAAACAAATATATTAATTATACGTAAAAGTGCATTTAATGTTTCTAACATAAATACAAGATTAATAAATAAAATAGACCTAGATCAAGTCGTCGGTCTACCTGACCAGGTGGCAATAATTGGAGGAGGCCTGTTTCCAGAAGTAGACGTTTTTAGGCTGATATGATCATGATTGCTGAATTATATAGCATATCACTAAGCCGCCATACCAGTAGTTTGGCTTTTGAAATGATCAGGTAGAGTGGAGTCACTTTTGGGACAATATAAAAAAAAAGTAGACAATCAGCTTAGTAGAACTAATACGGGAATTCACTATATCATGCAACGTGAAAGTTTAAAAGTAGACAATCAGCTTATTGACAAAGTTGGAAAACAACTTTAGGACAGCAACCAGTAGACGCTGTAACTCTAACACTAACTTATAAAAAATTCTTAATATATTTTCTGTGTAATTTTTTTTGCCGCTCTCGACGCCCATGCTTAAGATAACTAACAATATATTAGACGGAACAACTACAATTTCAGTAACATCATTCTATGTATTGTAGTTGCAAATAACAACCATAACACATATTTTCGTACCTTCGCTGGCATGCACACACACAAACAGGTGTGCCCGAGCCAAGTGGAACGCATAAATATTGCAAAACACAAAGTTATCGATGCGACTAAGCTGCCTTTATTGTCTACGTTTGTCCCACTACAAAAACGACACATCAACTCCAAAGTCCACCAAATTTTGAAACGTAATGGCGTGCGAATAGGATATTATTTTGAATGAGAAAGCACTAGAATACTCTGTCAAAATATACTATGATTTTGATGATGATACCAGAGACAAGGTTTATAGTGTTCATATCATTGATAGCTTTACCGCCAAATTGGTACAATACACAGCTGTGGTACTTCAAACACAAATAAAGAACTAAGACCGTCTCTACGTATGCTTGGGTAAATTTTTCAACAGCAACTGTAAGTTTGTTATATCAATAAAAAGGTTATGTGATGTAGGTACCAATAATTATCAGTTTTCGGCATTTGACGATACATCACAATATTTATCAGATGAGATTAAGTTCTACTTACAATGTATTCCTACTAGACAGTAAACTATGAATAAAAAGAAAATAACATAATTTTTAAATGTTTATTTTGCAAAATCTTGTTTTGCATTCCAAAATAGGCTGAAAAGAAACAGTAACTTTTTAAAGTAAACTGACTAAAGTAAAAGTGCGGATACTTAATTTTACTCAAACATTTTGTTTTATATGATAGACGCATAAAATACTAATGTATTCAGGCATAAGACCATACATGTTATCCCCCATTTTGTATGGATTGTTCAATTGTTGCAGAAGATCGCTCTATCATCATTCATCATTGTAAAACTATAAATTTATAGAATACTAGCTGACCCGGCGAACTTCGTTTCGCCTAACAGTCGATCAACATTACATTATTTTTCTAAAATATTTTTTTTTCTAAAATAAACGTAGCCTAAGTTATTCCTTATTACATCAGCTACCTGCCAATAAAAGTCCCGTCAAAATCGGTCCAGCCATTTCAGAGATTAAGGAACAAACAGACAGACAGACAAAAATTCTAAAAATGTTATTTTGGTGTATGTACCGTATATATATTCCTACATGTAGTAAGACACGGTTATTTCAATATTACTATTTACAGATCTCGATATATTTAATGACAGCTTACGTGAATACAGATCTAAAATTAAAGAAAAATTATTATCAGCATCTGATCAAACAGTGGTAATTTAGTGGTAATTATTGTATTGTTGACGTGTGGTGTAGGTGTAATGTAACAATAACACTCAAATTGTAGTGTATTCGTAATTTTCTAAAATAATCATTACTTTTTGTACAAAATTTAATCTCTTGTGACTATTAATAGTATTTTCCTTTTAGTTCTATTAATAAGAATTTGTTACTTATATGGAACTGTAAGTCTATATTTAATACTCATTTTGTAATAATTATTGTATAATGACTGTTTGTTTCCTAAATAAAATAAAATAAAATAAAATAAAATAAAATTAGAAACAGACACTCCAATTTTATTATATGTATAGATAATATTTGTATATCGTTGTTTTACCTTCTATTCCATATCAATTATTTCATTATTTTCTTTAGTCTAACAACAATTTATCAAATATCATTCTACGCTCAGATTATAGAGGATCCCTGGATCGATATTCTGTTACATAAGCTACAAGCGAGTAATAACAACACATTAAAATTTGAATTCCCTTCAACTTCAACGATAATGAAGTTTGTAAAATGTATAAGATATTTCCAAAGCACATTCATTAAGATAACAATCTCGGCTCTCGAGGCGCCAATCTAAGTTTGCTCTACTGTTCGTAATAACGCCGACCTTCTGGTACCTACCTAATTTCATGCAGCGTTATCGAGCTGAGGGTGTTGTGTCGTAAGCAGAAAGATGCCACATCAACTAACAACAATATTTAGAGTTGTAAAATAGGGATTGTACCTACTCGTAGTTTCAAGACTTGCATGTTTGGTCGAACAGTTAAGGTGGTTATCTTGTCATTTCTGCGAAGTCTCGTGGCTTCCTATCTGAGACATTTCACGTATAAATATCTGTAAACTGCACTTTTATTACTGGTATACATAGAATAAACAAGTGCCACAGTTTGCAACATATTAAAATGAAAAAACTACTTATTTACTTTACAAAACTAATTTTCTTCATTGTATATTTTATATATTATTTACATTGTTGTATAAAATCGATTTGTATATTCATTATTTTTTAACGCTGTTTACAGATCCTTATTAGATAAATGTATGACTTTTATACAGGGGTCTTTGTTAAAGTCCACAATATTTGTTATTAAAGAGAAAAGGAGACTTGTTTATAAATAGTTATAGAAACTGAGTAGGGCAAAATTAAACAAACACTAGCATAATATCAGAACCAGGAACATATTATGTTATTCAGTGATCAATCATACGAATCACCCCGCATGGAATACCTCAATCCTCCAAAATTTAATTAGTCTCTTTGTCTAGCCAATTTTCGTAATAATTAAATGATATTCATAAACACTACCATAATGCAGCTGTTAACAATAATGAATTATTTCAATATTTGGTAAATACGAAATAGTTTATATAATATATAAGAGAAATATAAAACTTTAATTTTTTGCTGCTATGGCCATCTTTCTTCTAAGGTGATGATAATCTAAATATTAATTAACCTTTTCATTATAATCTATTATAAACAGGCATGTTACTGTCATAACTGTTAATTTCAAAGTAATTTTAAAACTACTAATTTTAAAAAATATTTATGCTCAAAAATTCAGTAGGCATCATTAGCACCCAGACATGTAAATACGCATCCGAATAAAACAGTGGCAGTGTCGACAATTAGTCGTGTCGTCTAGCCGAAGCCTTTCAACAATAAGCTGTTGCCAGACACCTCAGACGCCACTTTTATTTCGTCTGTCTATACACATCAAGACTTATAGAATACTGGAAACGACATGAACATTAACGACGTGAGTATATCGCACTCTAGGTGCAAAAAGGTCATAAAGCTAGAATTCTAGCTATGATTAATGATTCTAAGTAATAAGCATAAAGTCAAAAATAAACTGTTTTATATCCGTATTATGACAGGTTTTTATTTATGCGATATAAAGTTAGTACTCGTTTGCTTTGAAATGAAAATATTGCAGACTGTGTATTGATATTGAAAACTTGTCGAAAGCAACATGTTGATTTATTAATTAGGGTTCGAATATAATTAATTTTGTTTGTGTACCGTTCACCTTGAAGGAGGACTTAGTTCAATGAATCAATAAAGAGGTCAAACAAGTTGTATTTAGCTACTGGATTATTAGGTACATACTGCATCGTAGACGGCAAAAATTCAGCAAAAGAAAAAATTATGAACATTATTTACCAGAGGCCCGAGACAAGTGGCAAAGATTTCTATTCTATTCATAGAATAGATTAAAAAATGTATTGGATTGACATAAGCTAACGCCAACGCTTATGTCAATCTCATACATTTTTGTATCTATTCTATGAATAGAATAGAAATCTTTGACACTTGTCTAGGGCCTCAGGTATTTGGTTCATTTTGAAAGGCTAACTCACACTGAGTCTTTCAAGATTTTGGTTGTCACACCAGTACTCTTCTTCTACCAACGACTTCTCATTCTGCGAGCTTTATGCCCTGCTCATTACCACTCTAGTAAGCCACTCTCAATGCCAACTTTAATAACGAGATTTTAAGTGCTTAATTTTCAAGTTAGGTAGTAGGTGGCAACGTCCCTCACACTATACAAGTATATGAGCCATCACTATTAGATAGATTTTGGTTGGTCTAACAATAGACGATAAAAAATTGGGGTATTCCTCGAAGAGCACCAAAAGTATTCCTCGAAACGCACCAGTTAGTAGTAATTTTGTACGGCAGTAGATCCACGCTGGTTATAGCATAAATAAGCCGGATCGACCGGGGAAGTGCTACCCTCTCATATAAGATCGACGCAAGAGTAGTAGTATCCGTACTATTGCGTTTCGTAGCAATGCCAGAGACTCTGAGGCGTTCATGAGCGACAGTTACCACTTACCATCACTTGGACTTTTTGCTCGTCTGCCACTGTTGGCAATAAAAAAAAATTGTTGTTTGTTCCAACTGGTGTTGCGAAAAATACTTTTGGTGCGTTTCAAAGTTGGTGCGCATCGAAGAATATCCCAAGAAAATTGGCTTAAGCGAGTGTTAAGCGATTGCCTATTTGACATGCCGCCTCCATTACGAGTTATATCCTCAAACTCAGTTGTATAGAACTGTTGGTGAATTCTTGGCATTACTCGTGTCAGTGCAAGTTGTAAGGCTTCCTCAGAGGGCTTTTTAGTGTTGTATAATGTGATAGTATAATAGAACATACGAAGTCAACTTGGTGGTGTACTTTACTACTTGCATGGGGGTATACTTGGTGGTGTACTAATAGTTCAGTTCATTTCATGATCAGTTCTCCAGGATATAGTAGTTACCATACTAGAATCAAATAGTTTAGCAACCTCGAAACAAATACTGTCATGACCAATTTTAACATTTCAAACATTACAGTAAGAGAAATCTTTCACTACACACAATATAATACATAATAACTTAAAATGGTACGGAGATATTTTCCTGGTAAGTGAAGTTTACAAAACAAGCGCATCAGAGATGTTGCCGAAACAAATGTCGTCGGCAATTCTTTCTCACGGAACCAGGAGTAGAACATCACTGCCATCTTATGCACAGCTTGTGGAACAAAGTAGTAGAGCTAGCGATTTTATGAGGGTTTTATTAGCTTTATTATTAGATATTTTGTTTAGTAGTAGTGCTCAGGGATCTTGAAAAAGGGCGACTTAGAAACTAATATGTTAAAGGTTTACAACTAGTTGTCTTCGAAATGAAAAACTATGTAAAAATATGATCATATATCATCATGAGCATACGGCAGTCCACCGCTGGACAACGCGCCTCTCCCAAAACGCGCCATCTAGCTCGATTAACGGCTGTTCGCAAATAGTTTTTCCAACCGTCCTTAGTGAACCATCCATCTAGTGGTAGTCCTACTTTACGTTTTCCTGCACGCGTTCTCCACTCTAGAACTTTTCGGCTTCAGGCAACAGGCTTACTTCCTATATTTTTGAGTACATATCATTATTTCTGACGAATCATATTAAAGGGATAGGGTAAGCAGTGGATATTTTCGCCACTAGACTTAAGAACTCGGATCTCACGAAATACACACCCAGATTTGACATACCTATTTTTATTTATTTATTGGGTTAACCAACGATTGTTTACACAAATACATTTAAACTTAATTGCTATAGAAAATACATTTACATGTGTAACAACTACTTACTGGCTAACTCCTCATGCACAATAGACGGATAAAGTAGGTACAAAATTGTAATATACTAAATTATTATTATTATTAAACATTATTATACATATTAAAATTTACAATTAAATTAAATTTGATAAAAAAAAAACAATAGAATAATATAAAATAAGCAGAATTTCGGCAACAAAACAAATAACTATAAGTTTGACTTAAAGCAACAATAACATTCAGATTACGTGAATTGGATCGGTGATCATTCACTATTTAAAACAATATAACAGCGCAGGCAACCAAAACATCAGTGTTTATCTTGTCTAAAGATCCTAATAAAACTGCTCATGCTGTCATAGTGCACATCAATTAAGTCACTATGACTATTGAGGATTCTACACAGCCTTGGGATTGGTGAGTTTGCACCGAGCACAGACCTACGTAGCGGCGGGCATAGTGGTATGATAGCATGTCTAGGGTATCTACAAGGAACACGATTCTCAATCTTATGATTACAATATATAAATTATCCCTTCTATACGTTAACATCGTCTTACATAAACATGACCTATATAAAAGACCAAATGAAAGTAAAAAGACAATAAACAAACCGCTACATCTTTTGATACGCGACATACAGCAGCTACCAAGTAAAAGTTGCTATTTTTCCCATCTTAAAGGCTTCTAATATCGCAGCTCCCCGCCTCAGGCCGGTTGTCATTTGTCTACTCCTTTGCAAACTTCGCTTCAATGTTTGAAAGCACTACATTATACCCGTCTTTCTTCATCGTCTTCGTATAGTGAAGATAGCATGATAAGTTTGAAAACTTGTCGATAGTTTGACATAATTTACATAGTACTAACTGTAATATAGTGTGGTAATATTTATCAGGCAATCATAATGGCGCTTCATTAGAATTTAATACTTGTTATTGTAGGTAATGTCACTGTAGGCATTGTATAAATCTTGATATGATTACATGGACTTTTGTCATTCGTCTCGATTTTTACAATATTTTGCTGAGTGTCCAACCAATTTGTGTTTAATCGCGGCGTACTCCCATAAATTGTAATATCGAATTTTTGTTTTGTAATGTATTTAAGTAGAAGTAGCAAGTGGTGCCACAAATAAATTAGTCTTCTTCTTCTTCTCCTTTTTTTTGGCAACAGAGCCGGCGAATGTGTCCGCTATTTCTGCCAGCGTCAAGTTTAGAATAATATTCTTGTTGATGATATTAATGGTATAATACAATGATAAAAAATAGATAAAATGTGGATGAAATTAAATGACAACCATCTTCCGTGAAAACAAAAGATGGACTAATAAATTAGTCATCGTGAGTCTTTTAACATGAGTCATCTCATCTCTTTTTGACAGTTTTGACACCGTTCAAAAACACATTAACCCCCAGTTTCTGAAAGGCTGATCAACGAAAAATCAACTAATCAACTGTTAAATCTCATGTGAAGTACCATTTAGGTTGCTAAAAACATGAATAATTAATTAAATTTCATCTAGTTAATAACTAATTAGATCAAATCAAACTAATTATCCATGCTTTTAGCATGTTTTTAGGTACTTCACATGAGATTTGACAGTTGATTAGTTAATTTTTCGTTGATCAGCCTTTCAGAAACTGGGGGTAAGTATTAATACTGTTTAGTTTAAACTTAATTTAAAAACTATCTTCTACTTAATTTGTATTACCTTTGTCATATATTTTCAGAAATAAGTTATTTTAAGCTTTTCTTTTTTTTAAATAGTTTTTTTATTGTCTATGTTCGTCGTGATTTTTTGTACTATAAATACTTTTCTTTCTTTCTTTTTCTTACAATCTTAGTTATAATCTAATTGATTTTAATTTAGATCTTAGACTTCTTTTGACGGCCTTAATAATTATGAATACTGACAATTATGGAGTAATATTATTTAATAAAAAATCAGTTTAGCTGAGAACGTGCCTTCACTTTGAAGTCGGTTATAAAGATAAAATTATGCGTTAATTCGTAACAAACCCAAAAACGCTTAATTATTTTTACTAGCTAGTACATACACTTCAAAGGTGTTTAAATTAAATTATATAATTTTAATAAAATTATTTCTCTTCGAGTACTGATTAATAAAAATGTTTCAGTCATTTAGATACGAGTACATTTACGAGGATCATTACACCATTGAAGCTAATTTTGTTGTACCTACATACAGCGTTCTATTGTAATTGTGCGTTGATATTTTTACAAATTTTACTGAATATGAATCAATGATAATTATTGAAATATTCGATTAATATTGTAATTTATTTATAAAATTTAAGCTTACTTACTTAAAAATTTGATATTGACTATTTTTAAGTTTTAACAGAGTGCCTAATGGTAGTGCAATTATTATTTTTGTTAAATATTTTTTAGCTAAGTGGACTTACTATTATATAGAACGATTTTATTGCTATTTAATAATAAACGTGTTATAATGCGTATAAATATGATGTGCGTCGGGTCAATGTACACTATACAGCAAAGCTTATCCATTATCTAAATGCTTTCATGATCGTTGAAAAAATAAAGTTCACAGAAAAGTATGATAAATTCTACAACATAATTTTCATATTACCTCTATTTTTCTCGACAACAGCATACAATTTGCAAAACAGTAGCGCTTACATCTCAATAAAATATCGACATTCACTCTCATGTTGGCCCAGTACTATTTTATTGTAACTCAAGATTCAGTACCGCGTAATATAGACTATTTACGGAATGTGTGTCTTTAGATAGATTGTTGTGTATCTAGTTCACTTTATTAAAGTTTGGATGTCAATTTAACATAAAAAGTTTGTCGTTCGGACAAAATGACTCATAGGAACACACTACAACAATAAGATCTCAGTTAAATAACTTATTTAATTTCGATTGTCAGTAAGTTGAAAGTATAACAACAAATTGCAGTTAATAATAATAAATTTGTTGCTATTTAATTGGAGTATAAATTTGACCAATGTTTAACAAAATTAAATGATCATTAGATTAAATAAAACAGTAATATTTTAAAGTACGCACAAAAACTGTCGCCAAGGGCGTGTAGCTTTTGTGGGTAGATGCAAAAACAATAAACTGTCATAAATCAGGCGGGAAGTTTAATATACCCGAACTTGGAACAACTTCCACCTCGTACTAGCCATGTAACATTCGCCACTGCCGCTTTTGATATTGCACAGAATTTTAAACTTTGTTGTGATATATAACTGTGTAATGTAAATAAATGAGTGATTATCTAGATTGTTTATGGAGGGATCCTTTCCTTTTGTTGGCTGGTTCATAAATATACAATAGGAAACATTGTAGTATAAGTTTAATTGTTCAAGTCATGAATACGCAACCGTGGTGATCAATGCACATTCCTTTTCTATATGTATGAGAAGAAGCCGGCACTCTGTAGTGCAAATAAAATGAGGAATAAAAAATGCTTTCACTAATGTTGTGACCTTAAAATGATACCAGAAATCCTATGAATTTATATGAAGTTTTGATTATAATTTCATAGCTATTATTAGTATTATGCTTATTTGGGTGTAGGTAGCGTTGTAGTTGTTGTTTTATTATTTATTCATTTGTTTTGATTTTAATGATAGCAAACTGTTAACAGTAAATGTAATAGACTCATTAGTTCCAGACACTTTAACCACAATCAAAGCAATCAAATAAGAATCATGATTTTCATGCGTATTATGATATACTTGCTGCTCGCGGTACGGTTTCACCCTCGTTTTTGCCTACTGCTCAGCTCCCGTTGCCAGTAGTGTGATGTTACATAGCTTACAACTTTCTTCAAGAACTGGGCTATCATACGCAAAAATAATTATTCAAATCTAACTAGTGGCTTTATAGTAAATGGTATAGATTTGCAATAATGTCGTAAAAAGCACAAAACCACCACGTGCGAAGGTAAGGCGGGTCTCTAGTATAAGTATAAAATATAAACAATTACGGTTTAGTTGGTAAAGAAAAACTCTATTGGCGTATCAATTTATTAAACTGAAGCTATATGACAAGGCACATGAGACAAACAACACACATTATAAAGATTATTTATTGTCTAAATTTTTATTCTATGTACTATGTGTCAAACAGTTTTAATAACGAGTACTTTCTTTCTAGAATAAGTGAGGGTATAAAATATTTTTTAACAAAAAGAAAACCGACATCAAACAGGAAGGAAACTAAAAAGTAAAAAAATAAATTTACTCCAAACCTTCACTAAATAGTAGTGCCTTAAAATATTTAATAAAAAACATATCAAATGCACTAGTCGTCAGTACGATTTTCGAAAGTTCTCCTCGATTTCTCTGAGATGCCATTATCAGATCCTGGTTTCCTTATCATGGTACCACCCTTGGGATATCTCCTTACAAACAAAAAAAGAATCATCAAAATCGGTTCATAAACGACGGAGTTATCCGCGAACACACATAAAAAATAAAAAAAATATATACGGTCGAATTGAAAAACCTTCTCTTTTTTTTGAAGTCGGTTAAAAATATAGCTGGTGGTTATGAAAGGTATTTTTTTTCGAATTATCTTTTCTAACCCCAGTTTCTGAAAGGCTTATCAACGAAAAATTAACTGATCACCTGTTAGATCTCATGTGAAGTACCTAAAAGCATGCTAAAATCATGGATAATTAGTTTAATTTGGTCTATTTAGTTACTAATTAAATCAAATTAAACTATTTTTTCATGCTTTTAGCATCCTAATTGGTACTTCACATGAGATTTAACAGTTGATTAGTTAATTTTTTGTTGATCAGCCTTTCAGAAACTGTTGGTGTGTCTACAAATATTGCGATATAACAAATTTAATGGCACTGTTAACGCTAGCAACACATCTGCTAGGTATCTAGTGTTCAAATTCAAATTTATTTATTTCTGTGAATATGGTACAGTATGGTTCTTAATATATAGTTATTCTCACATATTCTACCGGTAGCCGGCTTAGAAATTTTTTATTGGGAACATGTAAATTATATATTCTTCTACTAGGTCTCGTTACTACATTATTGTGAAGTTCGAACAGGTTGATATGACTATGAACAAAGACACAAATTTCAAAAATATATAAAGCTGGTAGCGGTAGTATTTTGGGTTGTCGAAATAGTGGGACACAACTGTCTAAACGTTGGGCTCTACAGATAGAACGTAAACATTTTTTCTGGGTTCGGAATGCTCTAATAATGTCAACAGAGTTACCCCACATTATTAAGCCGTAGCGAAGAATTGATGAGACATATCCATGATATGCACAGAGAGCAGCCTCAATGCCAACTACACACGTAATTCTATAAAGGACAATATAAATCTATTTATTTTATTGCAAATTATATCAATATGTGCCTTCCAATTACAATTTTCATCTATTATTATACCCAAAACCTTTATATTTTTATATGTGTTGGTGTCACAACCTAGTGGATTATAATCTGATGATTAAAAGCAGTAGTCTAGATTTCTTGCCAGTTTTCTCACAATTCTATTTTTGTTAGTGAACTTGCCATTGGCCTAAATTACTACCAAAATGAGTTTTACTTTATAAATATTTTTCAAAGTTACTGATTTTTCGACATGGATAATTTAAAGCTTTTGAACGAGAATTAGCTGGTGAGAAGAACTTCAGTTAACAGCCTAAAGTGAGTGCTCACTCAAAGAAGTAAATGATTGGATTTACGTAATAATTACAAAAAAGCTCTTTATAAAGAACTAGGACTAAAACTTAAATAATAAATCTAATATAATCCACACTACATAGTTAATATTTAACTCGGCGAGGAAAGTTGACAGTATTCGTATTTAAACTTGCACAATTTTGCAGGAAGCAAAAGGTATGTAGCCTTCAACGACACTCCTGTGGGACGTCTCACTAACAAGAACGTCTAGGACCTTGCCACGGCAAATTTAAGTGAGAAATTTTCCTTACTGGCGATTAAAGAAATGGAAAAGTAAACATAAAACTTTTTAAATGCCTGAAGTAGCTTAGTTTTATACTGATTTTTTATCTTTTAATAAAAAGCTTAGTAGTAGGGTTAACATTTATAAAATTAGTCACTTATATCTCTCTCAAAATTCCCATATAAGAAGAGTAAACAAAACATTAGAAATAGAATACCCACGCATCTAGCTGAAATCGCCAAAAAAAATGTAGAGATGAAAAGGATACACACACGCGGTTGTCATGTCTCATACAAATATAGTATTTGTATTGAAAATGAAAATGAAAATGAAAATTTATTTATTCACATAGGTTAATTAAATTAACACTTATGAACGTCAAAGTTTACAAAATGTCAGCAAATTAACCTACAGCCAGTTCGCTGACTAAGTAGAGCCATGAGAAGAACTGGCAAGAAACTCAGGCCACTCTTTTTAATCGCCAGGTTATTACAATTTTTGTAAGAGATACAATTTAAAGTAGCATGCAAAGTGACACAGGCAATACACTTAACTCTATAGGTAATAATTACAGCTTTCTATGTTGTGAAGAAAAATAAAAAGTAAAATGTGTGCTTTAGAGGCTGTCTAAATTTGCATATTGCTATAAAAGGTAAAGACAACATGTGAACTGTGGTAAATGTTTCTATGTAGGTATTATATAAACTGTTAATATTTGTTATAAGTATAAAGTAAGATGAACTTAATTTAATGTCCCGAATCGACCGCACACACACACACGCACGCGCGTGCGCGCACACACACGCACACCCACACACACACACACACACACGTGCGTAAGTGGCCTGCACAAGATGGCTTGACGTTCTAAAAAGATGATAGGCCACCAATAGATGAGGACTAGAGGAAAACATAGGTTTACTCCGTAAATTTTAAGGAGGCCCGGACCATTATTTTTTATCTATAACAACGATAATTTCAATTCGTATCAATTGTTACAGCAAATTTAGCAGTAAACTTTCTCCGACTATATTTGACTGTAGAAGTTCAGTTTTCAATATAATTTACGGCAGCATTAGTTCTGTGTCTAAAATGTAATAGATGAGAAATAGAGTGCTTTTGTTACGATTTATGCTTCTTATTCCTATTAATTCAGTAAATTATACAGGTGACTAAGCTTCCTTGCTATTAAAAAAACTAATATGAATTTTATACCTAGGTTATTTAAGATTAAACGTTTACTAGCAGTCTGAATTGCAAAATGTCACTGAGCGGTTTATATTATCACGGTTTATGCAGTGTGCGCTATTTTTCTTAGTCGCATTGTGAATAAAATTCCTCGCAATTTTTGTCAGTTCTATGCAAATATAAGCTGAGAATCATGTCTCAAATAAACAACAGTATTTACTAAATTTGTCATTCAGTCAGGTACCATAAAAGACGTAAATACTTAAAATTCTATAAACACTAAGTTAACTTACCAGACTTTTACATGTATGTATGATAGGATTTATAGTGCAATAAAGACATTTTAGGCACTAATTTCTGCTATACCCTATCAAAATAGCTATATTATTTTGAAATGCAGGGAGCTTTATATTCTTGGGGATAAAAACCGTACTGCCAGTTACGTATAGGTATTCATAAAATTCTTATAGTTTTATCAGTTAGTTACGTAAATAATTAAATTACAAAACGGTCTGCTACACAGTACTTAGCCACTCCTTTGAGATCAAATATCATTATCGGTCGTCAATGAACCAGCCGCACTCTATAATGCTTAACCTGCTGAATGACGCATAAATGCTAATAGAATAAAATAGAGTAGTTTTAAAATGTATGGGATTAACATAAGCTAACGACAATGTTGGCGATTGCTTATCCCAATCCCATACGTTTAAATAATCTATTATATTAGAATTGATGCCACTTCTCTAGGCCCTCAGTAAGCACAGCGAGCTATGAGGTAACTGAAAAAGAGCTTAACTTGGTTATGTTTTTTTTACAGATGATAACATTCAAAATCTTGTCTTGGCTTGCTAAAATGTTGTCTCCTTTTTATGCGACACGGCAAGTCGATTTGTGACCACATTTACAACGTCACCGAAATAATGTAAACCAAGCCAGAGGTGTATTAACTTTAACATTTAGCTAACTTGTTACGTAATGTTAGGTTTATTACATAATACCTGGTCTAAGGATACATACACTCTGGAAGTCAGTAAGAGATCAATTTTAGCGATAAGACGGTCCATTGTCTCTATTTATTGTTATATACTTAATTTAAGCGTCTAATGTAAATGACAAGTTAGTGTTAGTGTACAAGTACACTGCTATTAAACAAAATTCTAAACTCGTTTGATTAATTTTAATGAAAATTGTAGTAGTTTTTTTTACATTTCTTTCGTAAACAAAAATGCTTTTTGTTGAAATATTTAAACTATAGTTTGCATATAAACAAGTGTAGTTGCCAAGTAGGTATATAAGAAAGTGAAGCGTGTTCGAGGATTATATCGGAAATACAGCTATGTGCAGAAGAGGGATAATGAAGATCTTTTACCACGTGGGACATGCAACTGGAAAGAGGGAAAGACTCTTCTTCTCTTCTTCGTCGAAACCTCATGACTGAAGGTCGTGACCACCATAAGTTGCCTTCGAGTGCAGTGCTCTCCAAGCTGGTCGACCTTCTGCCTTCCTAAAAGAGACTTGAATTTTGGCGCGTGTGAACTCTTGGATTGCATCGAACCAGCTAGTGGGTTTACTGCCTCTGCTACGCCTGCCCTCTACTTTTTTAAGATTATCTTTTCTTAGCTATCAGGCTCTCGCCGAGCCAAGTGACCAAAGCCCAGAATTCTCCTGAGGCATATAGTGGATAGACGAGTTGTTATCTTGAGCTCTTTAAGGATAGACTCGTTGGTGCGATGCGCTGTCCATGATATACCCAACATGTTGCGCCAGTATCACATCTCGAACGCGTCTATCCGAGCTTTCGTCCGAGCTTTCAAAATCCAAGAGAGAAAGACAGCTGAGCTTAAAGTACTAAAATTCTCTTCTGTATTTAAATTGGCTGGCAAAAACTGATTGCAGTCAGCCAAAAATCAGGATAGATGACGCGTTTTGGAAGACGACTATTTTCAGCAGTGGACAGCCGTAGACTGATGACGATGATAACATTTTTATTATATTTCGTACACATATTATTAAACCAAAACAGAAGAAACCTAATACACGTTGACTGAGAACCAAACTCCATTCACACTCCACAGAGCATACAATATTCAAGAGATCGTATTTATGCATTGGGACATAACAAGCAAAATCAATATGGCTTTTGTACAACGAAAGATTTCCTAAGCACCTTTGTCATAAATATTTAAAGACACGTTGGCTTTTCGTATATTTCTTACAGAAACATTTTTCTATTTTTACATTTTTGGTGATAAGCTTACATTGAGTATTTGTTTTATTTTGGCTTGTGTAACATACGGTTTAAATGATACCTATGTTAAATAAATGTTCGACAACAATAACACGAGGTTTTTGTTTGAAGGCTTGTTTAAATTAACTGATGATAGTGAGTGTAATATAATTTCATATTGTAAGGTTAGCTACGTTTTTATTATTCATACGCACTAGACTATTGGTAAGTTAGAATTTGTGTGTACAAAAAAAATGAAAAAGGACTTCAGTGTATGACCAAGTTTTTACTTATGTATTACAAAGGTTGTTTATTCAAGTCGTCGAATTGATTTAATATATTCAACATAGACTTTACATACAAATATTATTGGATAGAAAATATTGGGCTAACTAGTGAACCTTTAAACTATTTGTTAATGTTGTTTACTAAGTTTATTATTATAAAAAAAACAACAACTAATTTATTTAATGCATAAAATATTACCTAGTTAACGAAAACATAAAAGTAGTTTAATTCAAATTTCTTTATGTGGACACACGTGAAATTCTTGGCGGGCCCTGAAGACAAAATAATAAGTGATACTAATTTGACTGTTTCTGTGGTTGGACTGCCACGCAGAGGTCGCGGGTTCGATTCCCGCTCAGTGCAAATATTTTTGTGCATGAACATGTTTATTTGCATTGGTCTGGGTGTTTCTATGTATAATATGTATGTATTTACAAAAAAAAAAGTATTTAAGTATGTATATCCGCATTAACCCATAACACAAGCATATAATATGCTTACTTTGGGTCTAGATGGCGTTGTGTGTAGTTGTTGAAATAATATCATTATTTCAAATTTCACCAACTGGACACACGCGTGTCCAGTCTCTCGTGTCGATTTGATGAATAACCCCTCGTTACTGGGTGTGCTTTGCGTCCGATATAGGTAAGAGCTTGTTCTCTTGAACGTAAGTTTTCTTTTAAAAATTTTATATGACTGTGTAGTTTGTACTTTATTACAATGATGTTTTGGGACATAACTTGCCTAGTGCTTATCAAACTTAACAATTATTTAATTTCTGCTGACGGTCAAACCTGAAGCTCTAAACAAGTGTCAAAAATTTCTATTCTATTCATAGAATAGATTAAAAAATGTATTGGATTGACATAAGCTAACGCCAACGCTTATGTCAATGGCATACATTTTTGTATCTATTCTATGAATAGAATAGAAATCTTTGACACTTGTATAGGGCCTCTGTACTATTCTATAAAGCCGCAGAGTTTGTTTGTTTGAACGCGCTAACCTCTGCAACTACCAGTGGGATTTAAATAATTCTTTTTGTGCATGATAGCCCAGTTTTTGTGAAAGATTGTAGGTTATGTAACATCACGCTACTGGCAACGGGAGCAGAGCAGGAAGCAAAGACGCGGGTGAAACATTTCTTAGAATATTTAATAGCATCATTAAAAATTGTCACAAGATTACGAGCTTTTTCTTACTTGGCAATAATAAGTGTCATTTAAACGTAAATACTGGGCTCTCAGCAGTTCGATCTGCTCCCCTGACAGGCAACGATAAATCCTCGTCGCTCCACGCGTAAGGACTTTGATTTCCCAAGTGTACTGACACATGCGTATTTAAATTGGATTATATATTTTTAGATAACCTTGACCTAATAGTTAAGACTTTATAATATTTTCATTGTTAAAACTTCTTTAATACATACATAACTTCACACCTGTCTCCCATTAATAAAGCAAGCAGAGACTATTTAACGCTATTTGCTACCTCCTTTGCCTCTTCAACATTCATTAATCTTTTCATACACACACTTCTTCAGACATACATTTACATACATTTCATACACTTCTTCAATACTTAGTAAGAAAGTACGTAAAATCTCTGCTTCTACCTCCTAATAGTATTCTGTGGTTTCTGCACTGAATTCTACTAAAATACGCAACAGAATTTAATAAGGTTTTAACTAAAGTTTAGTGAATTTTTTTACTATTATATAAAGCGAAAGAATTTGTTTGTTTGTTTGTTTGAACGTGCTAATTCCCGGAAAATATTTTTCAAATCCGACTCCGCCCGATCCGAAGAGGAAGGTTATAAGCTATGTAACATCACGCTATCAGCGACGGGAGCAGAGCAGTAAGCAAAGACCCGGGTGAAACCGCGCTGCGGAAAGCTAGTATTAGAATATTCAGAGTTTTGTGGTAAATATAATTTATTCATATGACGCTAACATCTACGCTTCGCTGAAATTCATGTTTAAATAACCTTTATGCAGTATTTAATTTGATCACTTAAATGTAATTCCAAATATTATACCTATTTAAATCTAATTAAATGTACCTACTCGAGTAAACAATATTTCGTTTTGATGCTATAAATAGATTTTATGAAACTTCCAAGTTAACGTTTACATTAAATTTCAATTAAAATCAATATTTTGTTTTTAAAAGCAATTTTTAATATACATTTATAGCAATCCACTGCAGAATTAAGACAGTACTCACATCATAGAAATTATGAAAATACCTTCCTATTTTTACACCAAAATAGAAAAAAAATTAGAAAATAAATAATTATAGCTCAAAAAGCTGATTCTTGTAAATCGACGAAGGACCCTACGTTTCAGATTGAATTTCGTAAAATAAGCATTGTAATTGTGATTTTTAAAAGCTTTGTGTAGGTATTGAAAAAAAAAACTCCCAGATTTAGAACAATCATTAGTATACATGAATATGAATAACGTTTCAACGATGAATTCGCTAGTGGTTTTACGGTTTTCATAAGAGGTGGGGCAGTTAATAGGTTAAATCGATGGCCTGATCAAAATGACCGATGAAAAAGTTTAGGTAGGACTAGTTAATATTTGGGATAGGTTTATGTCCAGCAGTGGACGTCTTTCCGCTGATCGTGATGGTAGACACTTTACAGTGTTTTGTTGAATAATTATATTTGAGTCATATAAGGTTTTACAACAAGCATAATATATTATTAAAAAACAAATAGCCCACCTGCCTAGAACGTACTTAAAATACAGAAACCCATTTGTTTTTGTGCTGACTCTACATTCAAATTTTATACAACCTATGTCACTACCACAATTTTGACAAATCTTATGACACCTCATACCCATCAAGCTATTTAGACTGTAAAGCGTGCCAAAGTAATATACAAACATACCCAAATACATACATACGTTAGGAAAACATTAACCGCCTTAACTTCGGCAGTCGGACAAAAATAAAGTAACTTACATTTGACCTCCTTCACGTCACGCTATACCTAAATAATATTACCTTTTCAGTGAATATTACTTAATTCTCTTCGCTCTATATTAATGCCTATTTACGTAGCCATTTTCGATAAACGTTTGGATTATTAATGATTTCATTAGCGGTGACGCTTACAGGCTGGCATTCGATTAATACATATTAATTACAGCGTATCACCTGTGTGTGATTATACGTAGGTTTTAAGGTGTTCCCTCACCGCAAACATTTACTAAACATTCAC
Source organism: Parascotia fuliginaria (assembly GCA_963082885.1). Taxonomy (NCBI): domain Eukaryota; kingdom Metazoa; phylum Arthropoda; class Insecta; order Lepidoptera; family Erebidae; genus Parascotia; species Parascotia fuliginaria. The sequence continues at coordinate 3,029,598 of OY720175.1, forward strand.
TCATCAACATAGGTAATGTTTACAGATTCGATTCTGTCTCCCTGACTGCCGAGCATTCAATTGTAATGTAACATTCCGAATTTAAAATATGCCAAATTTTATCATCAATTTGTTCACTGTTAATGTTCGGTTCGCCTTCCTCACCAATGTAATGCTTGAATTGTATCATTACAAGTTTTGCACTGTAATGCTCGGTTCGCCCCCCTTGCCAATGCAGTGTGTAAAGTTACATTACAAGTGAATGCTTGCGGTCTGGAAACACCTTTAGACTTAACGGGTTTCATAATCACCGCAAGTAGCAAGTAGAAGTAGCAATATCAAAATGAGAATTTTGTACTATGTTTATTTAAGCTACGCAATCAAGGAAAATTAAAGAAAACCTTTTGTTTATCTAATAAAAATGTTATTGTGCATCCTTTGCAAACGAAGTACTTTGTTGGATGCTGGTGTTTATATTTTTATCTTAAAATGATACAAAATTGTTTTGCAACTGTTAGGCTTAAGTGTTAAGGGAGCTATTTGCCATGGTCAATAGACTTAGCAGGCGAATGTTGGCGCTTATTCTATAGCATTATATTAATCGCTTTTTAAAATAAAACTGAAACCAAAAATTTCTGTAATGAAGACTACGGTCTTAAAAATCGGTTGATCAAAAATAGACAGGCGATCTGATCCAGGCGACAAATAGAGGATGGATGCAAGCTTCTTTCAAATGACTTCTTTTGGCTATTAGTCAGCAACGAGTTAGGCACGATGATGATTCAATTTTACATCATTATCTATACTTCTATAATAGTTATTATATAAAACGGAAGAGTTTGTTTGTTTCAACGCGCTAATCTCCAGAACTACGAGACGGATTTTAATATTTCTTAGCCTAGTCCTCTAAAAAGTTTATAGGCTATGTAACATCACGCTAATTGTGACAGGAGCAGAGCAGTAATCAAAGACTCGGGTATAACCTCGGGATAACCGCGCTGCGTAAAGCTAGTAACAGATAAACTATATGAGCCAGATCAAGAAAAGTGCTACCGTTATGTCGTACAAAGAAGAATGTAAGGCGGTGGCTCTAAACCGAGAGAAATAGCGGGTATTGCATCAGATCCACTGACAGGAATGTCACTCTTAAATTTATTTAAGTCTATCCCGACTCGTCACGATTATAGTGACAAATCGGGGCTAGTTGTATGAACAAACATATTGGTTACGAATCTGGATCGAGACCAGTCGGGACGGATCCTTAAATTTATAATGATGATGGTATAATAACGTGGCCGTGGTAAGTTTATCAGTAGTAGGTACAATTGGATACATGCCTATGCAAAGCACATACAATGTATGATCGCGATGTAAATAGTTTTGTTTGCATTATATGTATATATTTTAACTTATATTTTGTTATTGTATAACTAGTCAAAAAATTTTTTTTGGTGTATTCTGTACATACCTGTTAAAGGTTTACATATAAGAAAATTGTTAGAGCGAAATATGCTCAGTAGTGTTGTATATGTATACTGTTGGTGTGGCTATAATAAATAAATAAATAAATAAATAAATAAACTTTTTGGATTGTTTTTTTTTTTAAATTTCGACGGTGGCAAACGAGCAAACAGCCCACGTGATGGTAAGTGGTAACTGTCGCTCATGAACGACTCAGAGTCCCTAGAATTACTCCCGCATAGCCAGGGACTTGTCGAAGCCGCTGCCTACCATAAAAGGAGTAGGATGGGTGAAAGGATTGAAAGTGGTGAAGAAAAAGGAAAGGGAAGAAATTGGGCCTTCGGCATTCTCACTCACCAAACGAAACGCAATAGTAAGAGTACTATTACTCTTACGTCGATCTTCTATGTGAGGGTAGTACTTCCCCGGTCGATCCGGCCCATTCATGCTTAAACCAGCGTGAGTATGTATGTATATGAAATCAAATTAAAACATTTTGATCACTTTCAGTGTTGTATGTCATGATTACTCATGTATCTTTCACGATTGATAAGAATAAACGAATTGCCATACATAAAATATACCACGTAGGTACAAGTAACTAGACAATTCTACGACAAAAATATTTAGTCAAAACAAGTAAACAGGAACGGCAAAAAGAGCACAGATTATTGAATCGAGTCGCCCCTCTGCATCGGCTGGAGGTCACGTATGTCGCGCGGTGTACGTTAATGTGTCGTACGTGTGCAGCTTGCCTAATGTACGCTTATAAAACGTGTAGTCGCGTCGCAGTCGCGCGATTTTATTCTCCTTTTGATTGTGTCGACGTGCGTACAGACACGCGTATACCGGGATTTTAGTTACGATTTCATTTTACTAGTATTAAAGATGTTATTATGTTTTATTTGTACAAGGCAGTAATTTCTGTTATAGAGATATAAATTATATCCATATCTTTTATTGCCAAATACTTCATCCATATCCAGTACCTTATATTAATAAATTGGTATAAGGTAGTAGAAGATAGAAAGAGTTGTAAGTACGTCACGGGTGATGCTTTTACTGACCAAACAAAATGCAAAAGTACCTATAAAAAGATAGAAACTACTCTAGTCGATCCAGCCCATTCAAACAGAATACAGGAGGGATATTGTATCATTATCGTAGGGAGAACTTAAATAACTCTGCATATAAGGGTGGGTCAAATACAGCTCGCATGTGCTTATGTAAATATTGCATAGATACCAGGAATTTTTTGCGGGAACTTGGCCTACCTAACTCTGTGTGCTTTGACTTCTAATTTTATCCCCCAATCGTTGTTTCACTCGTTTCCATGGTAACGCCAGATAATTTATCTCTGGTTTGGAGATTTTCTATTGTTCACCACGCAACACCGGCTTTAATATGTAAAAATATATTTTGCTCTGTATTTAGATCGTGTAGGCACTTATTTTAATGTTATTTTTGATGTACTTACACTCCTAAATGAATTAAACATGTCTGGATCATAAGTTGCACTGTAGTTATTAATTACTAGTTTAGGGGTATGTCTACAAGGTACTATGAAATACAGCTGTTGGGTTAACAACTGTAGGTACTGTCCCTAATGAACTGTATCACCGTCCTTTTCTTAAAAGTTTCGAGCTGCATGAATAAAGGTGTTGGACAAGAAATGTATGATGAGTGGAAATGTTTAGGCATGCCCTATGCTAGGGATGCTATCTCGAAAATTTGGCAACCAGGACAAGACGCGTGAAAACCTCGGATTCCAGGCAGCGTAATAAAAAACAATTTAAAACAGTAACGGGCGTGCACAGTGGGTGTGTCGCGGGCGGCCCAAGACTTAAATTTTTTTAAACCCGGATTACTAATGAAGTCCCTTCCGGACGCTCCCCGGACGCCCTTCAAACTAGGATGATTCCGGGAAAACCTGGACAGATGTCAGCCCTACCATAGGGTAGGGCAAAGAGCAGAAAGACGTAGAAGAAAGACTGATTGATGGGCCTAAGCCCATCAGTCTTTGGTCTACGTATTCCCGCTAAAATAATAATAATAAATAATAAATATAATATTGCAAATTGGTCATATACATTTGATTTCATGTAATCAAACTGTGCTATAGCAGAAAATGGCAATATTATGCCAACACAAAATGTAAATAAAACCAATAGAACAAATAAACACAGGCCAGATCTTTCAAACCCGCGTTATTTTTGCGTTTAAATTCAACTTCAAACTCAATCAACTTTGTAACATTTTAACGAAGTCAGTATAAAATTATAGGGAACAAACAAAACAAAATTTAATAGAACGACGCGACTCGTTAACGAAATTTTCTAATGTGTCAAAGCATTGGCGAGCGGTGACTTTGTGCATTGAACATGAACTAACATCGTCAAAGGGGACAATGAATGGAACAGTATATCCCTGTTGACAGTCCACCCCTGTCGCAACGAATTTATTCTAGTGACCCCTTGTTTTCCCCAAACCTAATAAAGATCAGCGACAGCCAACAATAACAAAATGTTGGAACTCCAAATCTTTTGAAACTCAGATTTAGTCAAACGTCTTAATTTTATTAGAATGTAGACACACAAAATAGGAAATTTGTAGCTAATTTTAAAAATAATAAAACATTCTTTCTATATTTCAAATACAAAAAGTTAGAATAACATTGCATGATGTCACATCTTTTTACGAAGTAGATAGAAAATAGATAACACTCGTGAGGCCCTAGACAATTGGCATAGATTTATATTCGTTTCTTTAGTTTTATTTTGTTCTTTAGGTTTATCGTGAAGTGAGTCGGAAAGAAGATATTGTCGAAAAGCTGCTTTTACGCACCATTTTTCCAATATGGCGGCGCGAGCGGCAAATATACATACCATACTAGTTTAATTTTAGAACAGAACCATTATTAGATAAAATAATACTTTCTGTAAATAAATTCATGTGTAACTTTATTTATATCATTAATTAATTTTTATTTCTGGCTCAGTTTTAGGTATCATCTCATCAATCATCGCGCATGCCTTTCACAATTTTATCTATTTACGAAAAAGGACCTATTTATCACAAAACAGTGCGATAACCGGAGCTTTTTCTTATAATAGTACCAGCTTTTTTTATTCCACTGCAGGGCAAAGGCCTCTTTAAAAAGATGGCATGAGCACTGATCACAACACTTGTTGCAAACAGGTTGAAAATTTTATACATTATGATCCTGGGTCTTTTAAGCGGGGCGTGAAAAAGCGTCAAAAGCAAAGATTTAGATATAGGTAACATTTTACTGAAAATTTAAAACGGCTTTACAAAATGAGTTAGAGTAATATATAAAATACATTGCATAAAAATAAGAAGATTGAAGGAGGGTTGCTCACTAAAGAGGAAAAATATTACTGTCAATCTGGCTCGAAGCACCAATATTTAAATTCACGAATATTCACGATGGCGCATCTGTTGGCGGCTTTATCGTTTGTATAATAAATCATTTGCTGTCATGTCTATGAAAATACCAGATTTAGAATATTATGACGTCTCATTTAAGGTTAGTTGCTATAGAAAATGTGTGAAGTCAATTCGAATAGAAACTGCTTTATTAGATTACTGCTAGGTAAGAATTTTGCACTAAAATCCCTTTACAGTTAAATGTTTGATATATTTATATATTTCAAGAATGTCAACAACTACCGCTAAATGCCTAAGCATTATGTCCTTCCAAAGGTTACCTGGAAGAAACGCTTTTTCGAAAACTCGCTTTTAGCGATAAGGCCGCCTATTGTACTGTCTACTGTAAGACTAGTTTTTAACATTATGTACTATGAATGGTGTACAATAAACTAGTAAATAGTATAGTAAAATAGTAAATAAATACAGTCTCTGAATGTGAAACGACTGAATATAATTTATGTTAGAAAAAACATTACTGCTCTGAAATTGTGCAACGGACAAATAGGTACGCGTTCTAATAAATGGCTCCTAATATAACTGATCAAAAATTTGTGGGTGCGCTTTACCCTTTTGTAGGAAACGGTGTGTGCGGTTGTCCAAGTTTAACGGTCAACTTTTACAACTCAATTATTGGCTAATACCGTCATCGTCATCATCATATCAGTGGAAACACGTCTACTAACGACATAGGCCTCTACCAATTTTCGCCACGGTGGCGAGATGAGCCATTCATCTCAAGCCACCCTCATCCATCGTCGCAGAGAGAGATGAGATTGTTTCTTAATTATCTGACTTTTTCAGATATGTCACCGTTATGGGTATGGAATACTTTTTTATTCAACCATTGCAAATTTAAGTTCCTAAAAACACAAATTAATTACAAAGTTAATTGAATTACTCCTTTTCCAAAGAGTAAACATTAACGAAAAGATGTTACGGAACAAAATCAATCAACTTCTCAAAGCATTTACAAAAACGGCAAAACTCTGTTGAAATGTAACTGGGGAGAAACACGTCGGGAATCCTCAATTTTTGGCGCAAAGTGGTAAAAACCTCGGTACTTGATGGATCGCTCGCTCCTTATTAGTGTACGTTTAGACATATAGACCGCTTCGTTTTGGAAGCTATAAAGATTTTTTTTGAAATGTTGTGTAATTTTGATATTATCTTGGATTACCAATTTACTTGTGTAGGTATGTAGGTACATCTCTTGATTGTCAATCATTATTGTATATTATAATATCAGCCTGTTAACTGTCCCACTGCAGGGCAAGGCCTCTTCTCATATAAAGAAGGTATGAGCATTAATCACCACGCTTGCTTAAGGCGGATTGGCAATTTCAGTATTTTAAGTCAGGTTTCCTTACGATGTTTTCCTTCATCGTCAGTCAGAAATATTCAAGATAAACTTAGAAAGTACTTATGATTTGAAAAATCACATTGGTACTTGCCCGGATAAAGAACCCGAAAGCGGGTGCTTTATCCACTAAGCCATTTCGACTCGTTTTAGTAGTATATTAGCTAATCATATCAATTAATTAATTTATATTTAAAACGGAGGCCCAATTTCCCCCCTTTCCTCATTCCTCACCTCCCTCATTCCCTTCCCCTAACCCCATTCCCAGCCGCCATGGTGGAGGCCACCATACCAGCAGTTTAAGACGATGGCTTTTGGTACAGTGGCCGCCACTTCTGGATTCCACTGACTGCTTAACATCAGGCGGGGTGGAGTCACTTTGGTAGGCTATAATATAAAAAAAAAAAAAAAAAAACCTATTTAGTGTAGGTAAGTCAAGAATTTGCGCTTTTGCGGTCAAAAATATTTAAAACCTGGACTCACTGGAGTTATCATCCCTATGCACATTATAATAAAGTTTTCGATGCTTTAGGTCAATATTCTGCGAGATGATTGATGCGCTACATTCACGCTGAAACGTTAAGACGAGTTTGTCGAGAGTTGATTTTATCAGAGCGTGATACTTACATACATAACTGTCGCCCATTAATGGAGTAAGCAGAAATTGTACAACTGCGTATTTTATTCCTTTTTATATATATATAAACTGCTTTTCTCTTGACTGTACTTACCTGTCAATAAGACTCAGGGGATCAGACCGGATTGACTAAATATGCAGAGGATCAGAACGGAATTAAAGAATAATAATAGTCTCAGGGGATTAGATCTGGGGGATCAGACCGGAATAACTCGGTTTAATCACTGAAGGCTATGTTGGTCATTCTAATTACGATATATTGTATTAAGTTTAACATATTAATCACTCTTTTTTAGTAATCATTACGAGTGAAATTTCCCAAAGTGTGTCCAAACTTTTTTAACGCAAGCAACGCTCAGAACGAATAAAACAGACAAGAATCCCTTATCCCGTCAAGCGTCGGTAATAAATGATGGTAGACCCTTCACTATGTTAAAGCTTTGCCAACCCTTGTCCCAGCAACACTGGATTTTTCTTAACCAAAGCGTATTTTTAATGGGCGGTTACTTTAACCACAAAGTAATATATGTGCATAAACTGTAAATAATGTAAGCCATCAGTTCTATTGACAATTTTTAAGAGAAGGAACAATGCTTTACACATTCTTCTTTAAATGTAGAGATTGAAGATTCTTACAGAGGATGGTTTTTTGTCTACTTCAGTCAGAACATGCAATTTATCGCGGCGTGCACTCCATAAGGCCTGAAATCACAATTTTAGCAACATAATTAAATAATGTTTACTCCATCAAAAATCTCCGTGCACGCAACTGCTATTGGATAGCTGTTTGTCAGCTAATTGAAAAGTAATTGAGCTGTCTATGGTAGCATTATCATATACATAGACTCTTTAGCTTATATACCCCGAACACAGATTACAGAACCAAAGACTGCATAAATGTTTATGCATAACGCAAAGCTTTGTACCGTGTAATCCAATCCACCACTGCGTTTGTAGCCAATACCCTTATTATTATAGCTAAATTAAAATACCCCACAGATACAGCTTAGTATTATTATGTTACAAGATTTGCAAACCAAGTCCAACGTCAAAAATCGTGGAAATAACAATGATAAAAACGTCTAAATATTAAAATTATTTTCTGGTATCGTAGAATGTCGCCCGTGGAACTAGTCAGTATCATGGCACCTGCATCAAAATACCCCGGGCTATCCTGTCAGGTCACGTTTAAGGTGGATTTTTGCACTCATTTTTATGCAACGAAAATAATTTTGTTTTTTGTTTACATTAAAGTGCAGGTTGACTTTAAGTTCTTTGCAGAAATAAAACCAAATATAGACTACACATTATTAGTTGATAGAATAATTAGCTATTTATTAGAAAAATTAGCTTTTATTATATAAAGCATAAGTTAATTTATTACATAACTAAATCTTCCTCGAAAAACGCATTATATAATAGTGAAAATTGTATCCAAGTTCATTTAGCGGTTCTTCAAATTACTTACTTCTATATTATGTCTAGATGCACAGAAAATGGCAACCTTACGACGTTGTTTAAGAATCTTTAGCCTCACATCGGTTCATTGGTCAATGTCGATGAGCTTAATGGTACTTCTCTCTATCGAGTAGTCTCGGGTTAGCACTTGGTTGAACCATAGAAAACGTGCAGACAGTTTTTGAGCAAAAGTTTATGATACAGTTTGAACATACGTTGATGTGTTATATTATTCGTCTTTGTTAGTTTCTAACTGCTATTTCTTATTAATTTAAGCTGAAAGATATACACACTGCTGAACATATGCATGTTCCTAATCTAAACTTTTTTATAAAGCGAAAGTCTGTTTGAACGCGCTAATCTCTGAAACTGCCAGTTGGGTTTGAATATTTCTTAATATAAATATATAGAATATTTCTCAGAACAGTAAGCAGAGACGCGGGTAGCTAGTGTTAGTATCAGTAGCGAAACGTCCTTAGAACACGATTCCTGCCGGCTTCCCTTTTAAAATATGTCCTGACCTCCTTACACCTATCACTGCTTTCGTGTCTACTCACAGACTAATTAGCATTCCGAAACTCTAAATATTTTAGTCCCACCGGCTTTTCACCAACTTTTCCGAGGAGGGATCCTCGGAAAAGTGACTCTTCGCTACTAGTTACTATAATATGCATGTGTCGCAGCACCAGTATAACAAAATACATTTATGGTGGTAATCTGTGGTACTATGGCTACCAGCCTAAGTCATGTAGCTAAACCCTGTCGTATGGGTGTAAGAGACTTAATGTGGTATATGATCCAAGGCAAAGCCGAAACTTTTCTTGATTGCAAACATAATTTGACGCGATCACATATTTTCATGAATGAGTCTGCAGTACTAATAAAATATTTTCATATCTAACATTCTTATCGTCAACGTTAATCTATAGTAATGGTAGCGGAACACTATCTCGTAAGGGTGCAATCAAAAGGCAATGTTTGCACATGAGACATCCTCACGACCAATTAGCGTCGAGATCGCGCCACATAAATTGTATCAAACAGTCTAGTTCCACGCCACACCGAGCTGAACTAGGATATTGGAAATGCTAGAACGGGTTGCCAGCAGTACCAAGTCACAAGGGACATATAGGTGAAGTAATAAGAAACAAAGTTATGAAAATGAGCGCAGAAACAGATTTGGCATTAAAATATTACCGGTGAATAACTAAAACGTTTTAAAAGTTTTAATAATAAGCTCAATCAATTCATTATTATGTATTTTTTGTGTTTCTTAAAATAAAGTTCACAATCAATCAAAATTAAATCTAGTTTTCTAAATTCCTGGTGTTCTATTGCGATTATAATATCTTCATGTTTTTCTTTAGTAGCAAAGACAGTAGCTTATTAGGCGGATAGGGATAAACAATAAAAAATATATTTTAAGCGTGTCTAAATACCTTTCGAGAAAACTAGATGGCGCCGCTGTCGTCTATAGTTGCTTTCTTTTTGACTATTTGAAAAACTTAAATGTATGTGGAGTGTTAACTTTTTTGATTACGTCAGAAGATATGTCTTTAGGATCTGGCACTAGCAAAATCGCCAGAAATATGATCTTAGAATTTGCATGCTTAGGTAACTATAGTGCTTTTATTAGCGATGGTTAATGAGTAATAACAAACTAGCATACAATTTAACTGATGGTAACGTAGTATCCGTAACCTATAGGTAATATAACTGGATATAGCTGTAAAAGCAAAGAGACCAACGTTATTGGAACCTCGGAGCTCTCTATCACCAAAAAACGCAGTATGTATTAATTTACACCGATTTTCCATTTTCCGATTTTATCAGCCAATCCAACGTAGTAAAGGAGTAGAAAGATATCCAATTATCTATTTATTTATTTTATTAATAAAATAATTTGAACTACTGTTCCCTTTAGTTAAAACATTTCACAAAAATTAAATTTTATATATTAGTATATAAAAAAAACCTTACATTCAAAAATGTAAAAATTGTAGACCCATCGGTATTGGGTACAGGGACCAAGCTACCTGCGCGGCGGGGCGGTTAGGCTCCAGATAAAGGAAACTCCTAACAATACGTGCTGTTTCGAGCAGCACTGCCTTCTATCTATCTTGGATCTAGCTCTTGACCTATCCACCTAATGAGAGCCTCTTGAGGTGTTTTACCAACTGTTTATTTTTGTGGTCCTCCTAAATACAATATTCCTTCGTTTATTAATGAAAAACGAAACTAAAACCAAGCTCTTCCATAAACATTCGACATCCATTCTGAGTAGATGTGTCCTAACCCCGGTCGCTGGCAAGAGTTCATTATCACAAATAAACCGAAGAGCCTTTCCGTTTTTATTGTTCAAGCGGTAATTTTCCTCAACAATGCTGCAATATTACTCTTGAAACTGTTTGGAACTATGTTAACTGTAGTAGCTGAAGATTTTCCATTAGATATGTATGGAATAGACTTCTGGCAATGTATAGCGATTAATAAGAAATCGATCAAAATCGTTTTTTGATCTGGCCTCAGTTTATCAATACGAGCTAACATAAAGAGAGTATTTTTATGATGTAATAGCATCCCACAGCGCGGTTATACTCGCGTATTTGCTCCCGACGCCAACAGCGTGATGTTACATACTCTATACTCTTTCTCATGAACTGGGCTATCATACACAATAGAGTTATTTAAATCCGTCTGGTAGTTCCAGATCAGCGCGTTCCAAAATCAAACAAATTATCTCTGACGCTTTATATAATAGTATAGATTTTTATTTTTTTAAATAATACGATGGAACTATATTATGATAAGTTAAACTTAGTTCTATGTGAAAACGCTTACCTCCTTAATTATGGTTTTAACTATGGCGGCAAACAAATATACGACCCACCTGATTTTAATCGATTAATTTTACTTTACGCCAAAACTACAAGAGGGTTAATACACACAACAAACAACAAATTTTACTACCGGAAAACATGATACAGTAGATAATACATACGTATATAATTTATTGGATAATATAATTATATTATAACCAAAACATCATTCAATTCCTTTTGATACCCTATATCCCAAATATGTTCCCGTATTACTAATATACGACGACTTTTCTTCTTTTCATATTTTACCAATAAACAATTTTCTACTATTAAAATAGTTATTTCGTCTACGTAAATAAAATCTTAACTTTTAGTGCAGGCAAATAATTCTTATATGAATGCACGTAATGTAAATAATTTAATTATTAAAAACCTAACAAGGTGCGGGAATCCCAGCTACAAAATATATCAAAATTTGAAGTTAGAAATATTTTATTGATCGTGGAATCTCTTATTTAGAATACAGACCACACTGCTAGTGGGTGCCGAAAGCAACAACTTGTCGAATACTAGATAATAACAGTGATAGCTGCGTACTAAATATCATATTACTGCACTCATAAATCCGCCTGAAACATTATTGTGATTATAGAAAACATCTTAGCAGAATCTCCACCTTCAAAAGTTTTCTGTTACGTGTAAGTATTTTTAACACCAAAATAAACAGCATATGCCTATGGAGTCACACGTAGAATTACCTTAAATGGCGAATTGAAATCATATTAAACTAAAATGTTAGCAAACTATGACGGTACCGGTCGGTTCTATATATCCCAACAAAATGTAATCTAATTAAACAGACGACGGATTAATGGGGTGACAATAATCTTACGTCACGTTTAGGAAGAGGATTATCCCGAATTTAATCAGCGGTATCTGGTAACCCTTATCTTTGTATTCAGATTGATCAATGCAATGAGGGTTCCGTATATTTTGCTAGAAAATGAGGAACAAAATGATTTTGATATTATATACGAAAATGTTTTGCTTGTTGTTGACAATTTAACAATATTTAATTACGTTCTAAATATAAAGTTTATAAGATACAATAGTTTCTATGTAGATATGTTCGTAGGTATTAATCACCTAAAATGTACAAATTTCAATGTCTAAAATTTACAATATTTTTTTGGTTTTTGAGCGATTCAAACATTTTTACTTGAGAGAGACACAGAGAGAGAGAGTTAAAAAAAACGAGAATTCTAGATACCCCTTTTTGTTACTTTGGTTGTTTGTTACTTTTTTCAATTATTATTGTATATTGTGCAATTTTTATCTATGTGTTGTCTGTGGCTTATGTCAGATAAATGTATTTACTTTCTTTTCTTTTTTTTTTATTTCTTCGCAACAATCTACGGTGAGTACAGAATACAAATTCTAACGCAAAAATAATTGTGTAATCACACAAAATATACTTCTGTCCCCGTTCCACAATACAGACATGTACCAAAGTCACATTTCGTAAATAATAATATAATTGCCTGTTGGAACACAATAGGACCCCGTGCCCCATAATAAGGTGTATTATAAAAAATCCCCCTTGAATATAATGTTACAATTGTAATGATTCTAAAGGCCGTACTAATATTACCAAAACGGACAATACATTGCAAACTTAGGTTCAATTTTATATTACAGAATAAAGTTAATTAGCCAGAGTTACTAGTTAATAGAATACCAAAAGAATGGCAATAATTAAAATATATGATTGAAAAATGTCATAATTTATTTCTGTGAATGAATTTTATAAGTGATGATTTTTTTCTTGTCTCTTATAATATGTTGTGTGTTGAAACCTTAACCCACAGGTAAATCCGACTCGGAAGGCGAAAGCTATTTGTTTATAAAAGTTTTTCTTTAGTGTAGAAATCGTAAGATTATCACGGAATCACTTAAAAACTTAATATGATATTACCTTCACAATATATTGTGAGAGAGGCGTATACAAAACATCCATGATACACGACATATTATAATACGACGAATATTAAATTTTGGCAACTTAATAGGAAAAAAAATGTAATAATCAGTGATAGTTTCAAAGGGAAAATTCTCGGAAGCAATTTTTGATATTTTAATAATAAAAATTATACCTACGAGTACATAGGTAGGTACCTATTACTACCTATTTTAATATTTGTGTTAAAAAATCATACTGCACTGTAGGTGATTAAAATGATTATGATTCCAAGTACTTAAGAAATAGGTGGACCTCATAACCATAAGGTTACAAACGACTCCGTCAAGTACAAATGTGACATTTTTAAAATCATACACGTACTTTATATGTTTATCTTATATATTTGGCTGGCCTGTTGGTCTAGTGGTTAGTGACCCTGACTGCTAAGCCGGAGGTCGTGGGTTCGATTCCCACCTAGGACAAACCTTTGTGTGATGAGCATGATTGTTTGTTCTGTGTCTGGGTGTAATTTATCTATAATATGTATGTATTTACAAAAAAAAAAAGTGTATAAGTAGTATATCAGTTGTTTAGTACCCATAACACAAGCAAATATAATTGCTTACTTTGGGGCTAAATGGCGCTGTGTGCATGTGGTAGAATATTATTATTATTATTATTATTATATTCATATTAGATATCGATATCGTATTAAAACCTGGAGTTCCATGACATATAAGCCTGAAATTACCACTCTGATGACTAAACTTGATGGACTAGAGCTAATATTATGGGAACTGTAGAACTTTTGTGTTAACATGTTTTGGTTCCACATTTTGCAATTATCACCATTTAAAGGTCAGTAGCAAATACGTGTACTACCTGTTAAAGAGGCTAATTTTATTTGCTTTAATATAAATCAAGGTAAACGCGTATTTTAAAAATTATACTATTATTATTGACGTATTGTCTTGGCTATAAACACTCTGGGGTAGAATACTCTAAAAACTATTTCGGTCGGACGTATGTGTGTAGAGAGGGGAAATAAATTACTGTTGCATAACAGTTTTTGGACTAATTTGCCTTTATTTGAATTTCTTGTAGTTATATTGTTTTATATTAGTATCATGTAGTTAATTTTGACAGTACTTAACAGTTTCATTTACTTTCTATGTATTTTGGTAAAATTCTCAAAAAACTGTAATGCGTAAATACAAAAAATTAGAACCTTTTAATATATTATAGTCAAAAAGTATTAGGATTACGTGAAATTTTTATCAGGTAGATAATTTACTTGTAAAACAAACTTTCTTATTGCTTAACAATTGCAATTATTAATGGAGAATAAGTTTGTTTGTTAAAAAAGAAGAAGGATTGTCACTAATTGATAAATTAGCTATTTGTATTTCAAACAAACGACGATTTGTTTTATAATAAGCTATCGTTTCGATACTATACTCGTATCTGTCGGGTGTACGATAGAATAACGAATGCCAAGCTTAAAATACTTATAAGTTTTATTGTATAATATGTATGTTAGTCTGTAAGGTATTTATCTATGGGTCTATGCAACCTGAAAATAAATATTTTATTATTATTTTTATTATTAAACATATTTTCACACTTGTTTTCAATGCATTCTGTGACAAGCCAGAGGTCATACCAAAATATTACTCGTGACTAAAAGGGGTAGTAAAACCTGCATAAAACTAACTTCTACGTTGTTCTTAAACTGCTTCTAAGTTGTTCACTATGAATACTTTTTTTTAGTAAACCGTATTATCGATATCGACAATTTAAACAGGACATCCCTCTACGTAACCGCGTCGTGGATGGGCGCAAATTGATTTTAACACAATAACGAGCAGCTTTGAATGGCAACCCTATTTGTAGGCGACGATGTGCCATCCATCATCTTGTGGCCCTACAGCTGGTGATGTCACAGCATTATACTGCGTGCGAACTGCACTCTATACACACAACTGTGATAAAATATTATATGAAACTAACTGCTGCCCGCAGCTTCACCGGCGTGAATGTCGGTTATATCGCATTATATATTATTCATATATTGACGATTTTGTATACAAACTTTCATCCCCTATTTCAACTCCTTCAAGCCATTTTTTGCGATAAAATATAGCCTATGTTGTTCTCCAAGGTCTAATATATCTCTGTACCAAATTTCATCAAAATCGGTTCAGTGGAATATTCGCCTTTCGTAGCGTATTTGCTAATTATTGTTATGTCTAGACCGGTAACAATATTAAATTCTTATTTAATATTCGGATACGAATCTAAATACAAATCATTTATTGGAATGCTAAGGTACTATGAGGTCTAATATTAAGTGTTCAAGTAAAATAATTACAAAACAAATATACTTACATAATCTGTAATTGAAAACCTTTTACGAAATCCCTAGAGAGGTTGTAAAAAACCAATAACGAAGAGGAATGACGGCTACATTCGTCGTCATCATTTAAAGGAAAAATGGTTTATTTTAGCATCAGAGAAATGGGGCCTTGTTTACACAACGACTTTAAACGCAGTTTACCTACTTAAGGTATCCTGTGCTAAGTGTTGAATAACTTAACGATCATTTTATGAATAATGACGTTTTTCTTACTGGAAACTTGTTATAAGCTTGTTTGTTATTAGGTTTAAGTAATTAATTAATTTATTAGTTTAGACCCCAGTTTCTGCAAGGCTGTTCAACGAAAAATTAACTAATCAACTGTTAAATATCATGTAAAGTACCAATTTGATTGCTAAAAGTATGAATAATAAGTTTAATTTCAACTAATTAGTAACTAATTAGATCAAATTAAACTAAATATCCATACTTTTAGCATGTCATTAGGCACTTCACATGAGATTTAACAGACGATTAGTTAATTTTTTCAGGCGATTAGTTAATTTTTTGTTGATCTGCCTTTCAGAAACTGGGGGTAATACTTTGAGCGACAGTTACCACTTACCATCACGTAAGCTGTTTGCTCGACTGCCACTGTTGGCAAAAAAAAAATAAATAAAAAGCAGGCTGTTTTTTTTTATTGTGTTGGTTCAACGGTTTGCTCAGACAAGTGGCTTTTCTATGATTGCAGTTATTCTTATCTTTAGAATAAAAATGTGCTTTTACTTAAGGGCATCTGTTTGTTTCCAATGTCTACTGCTTTGACTCTCCATTGTGTATGAAACAAATGCGATAGCTTCAAAAGTCAAAAACCGGTCAATTGCAAGTCGAACTCGCGCACCAAGAAAAACATTTTAGCAGACAGACGAACAGCAGAGTGATCATATAAGGGTTTCGTTTTTTCCTCTTGAGGTACAAATAGAAAAAAACATTAACTAGTCTTAAATACACAGGATTTCTTTTCAAAAATGAGCTACGAAATTGTTTATTTCCTTAGGAAATGTAGAATGTATTACTTAACATCGAGATACGGTAAATAAAATCGATTATAGTAACGATAAAAACAAAACCAAGATTGCTACGGGATTCAATAATAATAGGGTTATAAAATCCTGCTATACTTAAATAGTTTAGCAATTTTTTTGTCTCTTTGTCTTCACTGATTTAAGATTAATATATTTATTTATGATGCCGCAGCAGGGTAAATATAAAATTGTCGTGGGACAAGGTACCCTTACATCTAGTCGTTGACAAATATTTGTGCAGTGGATCCGCGGGCTAAGTCGATGCTTTCCATGTAATATCGTGATGGATGACGCGGCTGTTTGCTTTTAGATATCGTTGTTATACGTACCTATTTGTAGACTAAAGAATTATCTAGGCAGGCTTCTACAAACAAAAAAAGTTAGAGTAAGGGTAAACAGTTACATTTTTATGCGCGTAACATAATGCTTTATCGAGCTATAAGCAGTTACGTTTTTGTGCGACTTATGTTACTCTCTTTGTCGACGCTAGTTCGTTTCCGGACTTATCTAAACTAATATTAGAAAAATAAAGATTAGATTGTTTGCGTATTTGTTGCATCCGATTTAATTTAGGATTTAAAAAATTCTTTCACCTTTAGGAAGCTACAAATAGGACGGGTAACATTCATACTAATATTAAAAATGCAAAAGTAACTCTGTCTGTCTGTCTGTTACGCTTTCACGCCAAAACCACTGACCGATTTCGATGAAATTTGGTTTAGAGGTATAATAGACCTTGGAGAACAACATAGGGATTGAAATAGGCAATGAAAGTTTGTATGAAAAAAACGCGATATAACCGACCATCACGCGGGCGGAGCTGCGGGCAACAGCTAGTAAGCTATATTTTATTATATTTAACATATTGTTTAGTCATTTTCAAAATTTAATATTTTAAGCGCGTTTGTAAAACTGAATGATGCAATACGTAACTATTGTTATAATTTATTACGTAGGCGTTTGGTGTTTTTTACGTAAGCGAGGGCGCACGTCTAGTACCTATTATATACGTGCGTAATATTTGGATCATTGCTTCTATGATTCGGCACTTACTGTGTTTAGACTACCACGCAGAGGTCTCAGGTTCGATCCCTGAGTCGGGTGAAGTGATATTGGGATTTTTTGTCAAACAATTCTCAGTATTGGACTATTAAGCCTAAAATGTGGAATGGTAAATGGCGACAGACTCGTCTTCTTCTACATGGAACTCAATATAACTGAGGAAACGTGGGTGTATGACAGATACTTATCTGCCAACCTCTGCTAGTAATAAAGCCATACAGCTATGTATGTATGTGTTTGCGAATTTTATTCAAACTTTTTTGATGTTGGTGTATTACAAGGCTCAGTAATCTACCCAAAGATGTTATCAATGGCATATTCTATTGAGGTCATGCATCTAAGCGGATGACAGCAAGGGTTAATGCATACACGTATCATCGGATTGGTCGGGGTAATGATCACAGCGGTCTAATCTCAATAACTGTCTGCATCTGCAGTCCCATATATTCGATAAAGTGTTTAGCAAAATATATTATTAAAAAACAAAATGCCCGCCTGCCTGCCTAAAACTAACCAGAAAGAAACATTTTTTTTTTTGCGTTACCCTAAGTCACTCCTACAATGAATACGAATCTTAAGACACCTCATATATGTTTAAATGCATTAAGCCATTTAGACTTTAGAGCGTGCATACATACCCACATACATAGCTCCAAAAACATTAACCTTCTTGACTTCGGCACAATTTCAACCTCCTTTGATTGCCAGACTACTGAGATAGTTGGTAAATTCAAATAATACATTACAGTAGAAACACGTTCAGTTTGCAGACGACAACGTTTTCGCCGTAGCCTTCATCTTCTACTGATGTATACAGTAACATTTTATTGTATTTTACCAACACTTTGCTGCAATTATAGCAGTATAAAACTAAAAATATATGATTGTAGTTTGAGATATTATGTTAAATCGATGACAAATAAGAAACTTGGTAAGCCATTATCCATTATCTTATTACTTAACATAAACTATCGTTTATAAAGCGTCACTGTGGTGATGCAGCTAAGGACGGGCCTCTAGAACAATGGAAGCGGTTTAATAGCACGATGTCAACATACAACATACATTTTGTTAAATCTTTACACTTTAGGTCGCACTATGCCTATAATGCTAACTCTAGTCTCTAGAGTCATATTTTTAACTTATGCGAAAAAAGGGATTCTCACCTACCTTTTTCTTAGCATTAGCCAAAATCACTATAGGTGTAGTGTTACCAATTGTTTAAGTACCTATATAATTTTATTATGTGTATTTTATATTGTTCTTTATTTCTTTTTTCTAATTATCTTTATTATCTGATGACCCAGTCACATGGCGTTTATGGCGTACCTAGTTAAATACCTTTTTTTAACGTGATGCAATGAAAATGTGAAAGAGCACTACTTGGCTATTGTCATTCTGTAAATTCTTCTTCATCCCCTTCTCCATACATCGTCAGCAGCAGTTTGGTGGTAACATATCGTATTGAGTTTTTTATCTGAAATGATATTGTAAATACTAACTCAATAAATAAATAATCATGTCGATCTGGTCACAGTTACCACTTTTGCCATCAAAATTGTAAAAAAAAATCTCAAACTACAAAACGTGCTTATTCAAGGAACTGTCGTTGAGAAAGCGACCGAAATCTGAACATTTTTGCGACAAAAATGGGTATTGGGTGAACATAATACGTTCAGATAAATAATATGTATTAATCAATACACGAATGCGCTTGGCTTCAATTGATGCCCATCAAACAGTAAATACATATCGGCAAAAGTATTGAGTTGTCGGCGGATTCTGTGAGAATATTTAACTATAACATTCGAAAGAATGAAATAACTACGCATTATCTTCGATCTGACGCACGATCTGGTTGAATTAAAAGTTTGTAAATCGTGTTAACCCTAAGACACGTTTTATAATAGACTTTTTAAGGTAGGTAGACATTTCAGTTTTATAATAAGTTATAAAATCAGCACTGTTTATGCGGGATTAAAAAATAGGTACCTTTATCTTCTACGGTTGGTATGGGCTTGTGAATTATTTATAATCAAAATAAATAGTTCATCTCGATTATAAATTTCACTTTTATCACAATCTATACTTTTATATAAAGCGTAACTCAGCGTATAACTTTGTTTGTTTGTTTGAGCGCGCTAATCTCTGGAACTACCAGTCAGAATTGAAAAATTCTTTTTGCGTATGATAAACTAGTTTTCGAGGAAGGTTATAGGTTATTTAACATCACGCTACTGGCGACGAAAGCAGAGCAGTAAGCAAAAAAGCGGATGAAACCGCGCCGCGAAAATCTATAGTACCTATATAATATCGCCCAATTATTCAAATATTGACTGTTACTGTGTTAACCATAATAGTTGACAGCAATTTGTATTTTCGCTTTCAAGCTATCTGTCTGATATTATTACTTTTACTTATGGGTTAATTTACTGGACTTATCACGTATTACATAAATTTGTCATATATATATAATATATAAGTCGCTGTTGCTTTACAACGTCCAATAAAAGATACAAATTAGGATTTATTTTATCCAAATCATCAAGGTTTCGGAATATGCAAAACCTTTTAATTTTTCCAACTAGTTTTACTTATAAACTAGGTATGAAATGTTTCTTAAAGAATCACTTTGGTGTCCATCATTGCCTGTCTGTTATGACCTTTTTTTAATAACATGTGAAGGTATCAAGCTGAAATTTATATCGAATATGCCTTAAGGACGCGTTTACAATTCTATCAAAAATAACCCCTTTTTCGGTTCATTTTGCGACAAAACGATAAACAATTTTATATATCTAGCAGATACTCCAAATAGAATGGTTCTTTATCTTGTGATGGGACGTGTTTTTTTCTAATAATATTTATTTTCAATGTAGTAAAAACCGTTGTTCTTTGACTCTCAATGCAGAATTTACGAAATCGTGTTGATTTCGAGACCTGTTTTTTTCTTATTATATTCAAAATATTCTAAATTTAAAAGTACGAAAAGTTAGCAAATATCTTCAATTAATAAAATATTGGTCTATTTTTTTAATATTTTACAAATGAACTCGAAAATGAATGAAAAATAATGTCGTCGTTTTCCATACATTTTGCTATGCAGCGTGAATCTTTATGCATTGTAATAAGACTTATTTTGTTTGGTAGTTGTTTTCATCGCATTGAACAGAGCTTTGTGAACAAGAATCAGTCCGCGGTTGGCGCCCGTCGTGAGTGGACCTGTGTCGCTTATCGGAAGCTGCTCGACTCGTAAATTTCGTTGTATAAACACAATGTAATTGACAATACTAGATTTGATACTTACAAGAGTTGCAAGCATTTTATACGAAATAGTTGTCAAGATATTATTGTTTTTGCTATAAGTACCTAAGTAGCTATTATTATTAGTTGCGTTTCGGACATGCTGAGAAATCTGAATGTCTACTTCGGTGACTGCTACTGGAACTAGCTAACGAGTAGAGCTAGGCGTACCGAGTATGGGCTCATTTTGTTAGTTATGATGAGACCTTACCACCGGACAAGATGGAGTGACCTGAAGATCTACTTCAGTAACTGCTACTGGAACTAGCTGATTAGTAGAGCTGGGTGTACCGAGTGTGGGCTCGTTTTATTAGTTATAATGAGACCTTACCACCGGACATGTCAGAGTGACCTGAAAGTTTACTTCAGTGACTGCAATTGGAAGTAGCTGATTAGTAGAGCTGAATGTGCCTTCTGGTTACTCCATCATGTCCGGTGGTAAGGTCTCATCATAATTAACCTAACGAGCCCATAATCGTTATACCCAGCTCTTCTAATCAGCTAGTTCCAGTAGAAGTCACCGAAGTGGTATCAGGACACTTACGCGAATCCACTTGCGCAAAAGACATTTGCGCATTGCACGAAAGACTTTTGCGTGAATGGACATTTGCGAGAAAGAAACTGGCGCGAAAACTTTTGCGTGAAATATGATAAAACAAGATTCTTAAGTCAAATTTCATTAAAGCAGCTGCCATTGTGAACGTTAGCTGCTGTTTTTGTACCTATTACTTTCAAAATCGATACCTGAGTGTCCCAGCGATGACCGAACACGAATCTTAAGTCAAATTTAATAAAAACAGCCGCCATTTTGAACTTTGCTGTTTTTGTACCTATTGCTTTCAAAAACGATACCTGAGTGTCCCAGCGATGACCGATGAACACTCAGTTATCGATTTTTAAAGCAATCGGTTTAAAAACAACAAAGTTCAAAATGGCGACTGCTTTATTTATATTTGACTTGAGATTGGTGTTTGGTCATCGCTAGGACACTCAGATATCGATTTTGAATGAAATTGGTTCTATAACAGCAAAGTTCAAAATGGCGGCTGCTTCTATTGAATTTGACTAAAGATTCGTGTTCAGTCATCGCTGGGCCACTCAGATATCGATTTTGAAAGCAATCGGTTTAAAAACAACAAAGTTCAAAATGGCGACTGCTTTATTTATATTTGACTTGAGATTTGTGTTTGGTCATCGCTAGGACACTCAGATATCGATTTTGAATAAAATTGGTTCTATAACAGCAAAGTTATTCAAAATGGCGGCTGTTTTTATTAAATTTGACTAAAGATTCGTGTTCAGTCATCGCTGGGACACTCAGATATTGATTTTGAAAACAATCGGTTCAAAGACAACGAAGTTCAAAATGGCGACTGCTTTAATTAAATTTGAGTTAAGATTCTTGCTTGGGCATCGCTGGCATACTCCGATATTGATTTTGAAAGCAATCGGTTCATAAACAGCAAAGTTCAAAATGGCGGCTGCTTTTATTAAATTTGAATTAGGATTCTTATTTAGTCATCGCTGGGACACTCAGATATCGATTTTGAAAACAATAGGTTCAAAAACAGCAAAGTTCAAATCAAAAGTCTTTCGCACGAGTGTCTTTCTCGCAAATGTCCATTCACGCAATGTGTGACTCCATGCTCACCAAAACTAATTCTAAGTACAAAATAAAAAATATACTACAAGAAATTTCAAAATACAAGTCATTCCAATTAAACAAAATAAAAATTTATTTCTAAAGTATCAACGTGAGTTTATTTTCATATAATCGCCTTAGTTAGGCTGACCTATGTATGTGTGTGTGAAATTTGTTTATGTATTGGTGCGATTCGATACCTATGATTTTTGAGAACGCGTCCTTAATGCTACCTCTTGAAGCTGTAAAATTAAAATCAAAGTTTTATATCAACGCAATCAAAAGATAAACGTCCATTAATGTTATTTATAATAATTAATCATACGAGAACCCTCGGTGTGCGAGTCTGGCACTTACACTTTGCTGTATTTATGAAATTTATTTTCAACTATTTATTTCATTGACAATTTACCAAACAATAATCAGTCACAATATTAATTAAACTTGATTCTTAGCTATAATCTGAAGTAAATAGTATCGTATTGACATCGTTTTTCTCTCCATAATACGCCGTACCGTGCGTCAGTTCAATCATGTAATGGAACAGTGAATGGGGCGCCCGCAGTGGATTCAATCAATGAAACATTCATACCGGTCTAAAAACTTATATTACTAACATTTTTGTATCATCTCCTTTGCTTTTTACTGCGAATGTAATTTCGTGATTGATCATAAAATGAAAATGAAAATGAAAATATGTTTATTCTTAAAGGTTAATAAAATTAACACTTATGAACGTCAAAGCTTACAAAATGTCAGCAAATTAACCTACAGCTAGTTCGCTGACGCAGTAGAGGCATGAGAAGAACTGGCAAGAAACTCAGGCCACTCTTTTTAATCGCCAGGTTATTAAAATTTTTGTAAGTTACAATTTCAAGTAGCATGCAAAGTGACACAGGCAATACACTTAACTCCATAGGTAATTAATTGCTTACAGCTTTCTATGTAGAAAAGAAAAAACATAAAAGTAAAATGTGTGCTTCACAGGCTGCCTCAATTTGCATATTGCTACAAAAGGTAAAGGCAACATGTGAATTGTGATAAATGTTTCTATGTAGGTATTATATAAACTGTTAATATTTGCTATATCGCGTGCGTATATCGACGAATAAACGTAAGTACCTACTAGATGTTAAACCATTGTAAAATTGAAATATGCACAAGGAATAAACTGCTACGCCTAAGTATAATAATCTGAAATGATAATAATAACTACATAGTCTTTAGTAACTACTCGCAAAGGAGGTCGGCATGGTCAAAACGGGCAAATAAAAGAATAATATTATAGGTAGGCACATAACAATATATATTATGTACTTATGTGTAACTTTTTTTTTATAAAACCAGCTAAGAAAATACAGCAAAGAACTTTTTAAACTACAGGAGTTTAAAACTAGTCCAGAGAACTGAGATTCTGCATAATTTGTTTGATCATAATTTATGGCCAATATAGTTTTAAACTTACGAAGAAGACATAATACCTATATGTACGGCATATGTAAAGATCTTCTAAAGAACCACGTCTCTTCTAGAATAATGATAAAATGATGACAAACATAATATTATTGTTATTATTATAACCCTCATTTTGAAACAATATTTTGGCACGTAACAGATATACAATTAACGGAAACAAATTTCACTTAGGCTCAATCAAATATTTGTCACACAAAGTTTTGTCCAATGTGGGAATGAAATGTATGTCAGCACAGACATTGCACCACGGGAAAGTAGAAAATAGAATATAACACAGTAAGACTCCTTACTGTGAAGAATATACGCTTCGAAATAAGGGTATCATCATCCGTCGTACAAGGCCCTCGGGTATCCGCCACTATATTAATGAACAGGACATTTTTAATTTTTTTTATTGCCCATCAGGTGAGCCGTTAGCTCGTTTGACAACAATGGCAATAAAAAAGGCAATGGCCCCGTAAAGAATAATGCAATCTCTGACATCATTCGAGAAAATTAAAGGTGTATGTAAACTTTGGTTTAATAATAATAATACCAGCCTGTTTACTGTCCCACTGCAGGGCAAAGGCCTCTTCCCATATAGGGAAGGAATGAGCATTAATCACCACGCTTGCTCAAGGCGGATTGGCAATTTCAGACTTTTTCCTTCACCGTCAGTCAGAAATGTCTAAGATAAACTTAGAAAGTACATATGATTTGAAAAATCACATTGGTACTTGCCCGAATTTGAACCCACTACCTCGTGTTTACGAATCGGGTGTCTTATCCAAAGGGCCATTTCGACTCGGTTTATTGTTTTTTATTTTAAAAATATTGGTACGTCACAGTTATGAAAACAAGTAAAACACTAGCTCGATATTTAAACATTTAAAGAGTATCATTTCACAATTAGTGTATGTTTACGGTAGTAGATCCACGCTGATTTCAGCATGAATGGGCCGGATCGTCCGGGGAAGTACTACCCTCTCATAGAAGATCGACTTAAGAGAAGTAGTATCCGTACTACTGCGTTTCGTTCGGTGAGTGAGAGCGCCGGAGACCCAATGGCCCTCTTTCCTCTTTCCTCACCTCCTTCATTCCCTTCCCCTAACCCCATTCCCAGCCGCCATAGTGGAGGCCACTGACTGCTTACCATCAGGCAGGGTGGAGTTCACTTTGGTAGGCTATAATAGAAACAAAAAATGTTTATTGTTTTTCAGCTACTTAATATCGGATCCGAAACAATTTTTAATTTTTTTTTATTTTAAATTTAATTATAATAAAAAGTCATTCTTAAGGTATAAACTCGCACAGTCAGGTCATTGTACTCTACGAGTGTTCTTTCTTAAGTTGCAATAAAAACGTTAATACCATACTGGTACTTATAAAATTTCTACAATATAACGTAGCTTACGTCGTGAAGCTACCATCCATCAAGATCGTTTGCATGTGCGTTGTGACAAATGCCTTCCTAATCTGTTTCCGTAGCTGTTACAGGTATATGAAGAATTATTTTATTAACATTTATCAACACAGCAATAACGGTCTGCGAAATTAATAATAACATATGGGCAGTCAAAGAAATAACTTATATGAAAATTCTGTCCAAGAATGAATGAAAAATGTGAAAATAGCAAAGAATATAAATATCTTTTTTTTTCGGAAATTCCTATAACATGGCCTACACTTTTTCAAATTATTTTGAAGGTTCAATTTTAACAAGCAATAACTATAATACTGATTCGAAGTTCAACACCCGTATTTTTTAATTTCGTTACCGTACCGTGACTTTCTAAACGAACTTCAATCCAAGATTCTTTAAAAACCCGATTTTTCGCTCGACGCTGAAGCGTTGTCAATAGTAAGCATAACGATATATTGTAAAAGCGATTCAGCGTTAAACGATTCATTGCAAAAAATCGGGTTTACAAAGATCGTATACAGAAAGCCACTGTTAGTCAAAGGCATTAAACGAATTTATTTAATTTATATCAGTAAAAAGGTCTTCACATAGGCGGAGCAGTACCGGCGGCCTACGTGATAAGTTCACCTGGGTGGACTACAGGCACTTGTTCTGATCCTTAAACTACGGGTCAAGTGTCGTCGGATACAAAAGAAATGACAAATAAACTTATGTAGATAATATGTAGGTATACTAAAATCATAAAAATATTTAGTACGCTAATTGGGCCACTATAATATAAGCTTAATAACAGCGCACAAGTTCAACCAACCATCCTTCAAAACATTTTTGCCAAAATTAAGTTATCCATGTTCGCGAGAATAAACAACTTAATTATTATTCTTGTCGAATCAAGCCACGTATTCGTTTATCCCTTGGATACCAAGTTTCTAAACTTGAAGGTCATCCGTATCGATGTTCACAACATCTTGATACTTTGGCATTTGTTAAGCCAATCTTAGTCACAATCCTAGTATTATTTATAGTTAACTAGTCGTTTCGCTTCGGTATCAAAAGTTTCATTCAGTCTTAAAACAAACGCCTAAATTATATGATTGCAATATTACCTACGCCTAGTCTGCGAAATATTTATTGCTAGACGGCAAATTTATATTTGCTGTCTTCTATATTGAAAATGTACAAATAATAAAAATCTAAAAATGTTGAAAAATATGTTAAACATAACTAATTATAGCCCACGTTACAATAAAAACAAAAGAAGCCCCTGCTTCGTATGTGCGTGCTTTTGTTTTTATACGACATGATTACAAATTGTTGTAATTTTTGACACTTCTCTACTTTAATAAAATGTTGGTACTTATGTACTCGTATTATGACGATAAACCGTTCGAGAAAAAGGCAGTAAACCATTGTAAAAACTGTATCAAAATGATTAGCGTAGTTTAAGAGAAAATTGCTGCGAAACAGACAGGAAAGAACAGCTGCTTAATAAAGCGGAATTAAATATTATATAAAGCGGAATTAAATATTATATAAAGCGGAATTGGAAAGATGGAAGAATTATTTAGAAAACTTGTACAGCGGTAAAGGATTAACACAAGGTGATATAGAAGATGAACAAGAAGTAGAAGACGTAATGATAGGTCCGGATATAATGAGAGAAGAATTCGACAGAGCTCTAAACAGTATCAAGAATGGAAAGGCAGCAGGTGATGATGGTATATACATAGAAATGATAAAATACGCCAGCAATGATGAAGTAGTGGAAGAGATATTTAAAATAACAAAATTTATTTATTGTACTGGACAAATGCCAAAAGATTTTATGACAACTAAGATAGTCACATTGCCGAAAAAACAAAACACATTAAAATGCGAAGAACATCGAACTATAAGTTTGGTTTCTCAAGCCTCCAAAATTATACTGAAAATCATCCAACACAGAATAAGAGATAAAATAAAATATAACTTAGGCAACGACCAATACGGTTTTAGAAAGGACAGAGGAACCAGAAAAGCAATTTTGGCCCTGAGACTAATCATAGAAAGAAGAATGGACATAGGACTAAACACCCATATAGCATTTATAGATGTAGAAAAGGCGTTCGACAATGTTGACTGGAAGAGGATGATGAGAATATTGAAGGAAATTGGATTGGATTTTAGAGATAGAAGAACTATATTTGAATTATATAAGAACCAAGAAACTATTATAGAAATCGGAAGCGAGAGAGGAAGAGCAGGAATAAGGAAAGGAGTAAGACAAGGTTGTTCACTTTCACCACTAATTTTTAATGTTTTTATAGAATCAGCCATAAAGAAAATCTCAGAAACATCAGATAAGGGTGTTAAGTTTAATGGAGAAACAATACAATTCATACGATTTGCTGATGATATTGCGACATTAGTAGAGTCACAGAATGACCTACAGGAACTTTTAAACACCATGAACAACATATTTAAAGAATTTTCTCTTAAAATTAACATTGAAAAGACTAAAATACTAAACATATCCAAAGCTAGTTTGAACTTACACAGAACAATAAAAATAGAAAATGTAATCCAATTCAAATATCTCGGAAGCCTTACTGTACAAGATGCTAGATGTATACAAGACATAAAAACCAGAATAGCAATAGCAAAACAAACATTTCATAAAAACAGAAATATATTTACATCTAAAATATCAAAACAAGTGAAAAAGAAATTTATAAAAACTTATGTTTGGAGCATAGCACTGTATGGGTGTGAAACGTGGACAATGACACAAAGAGAAAGGGATATGTTGGAGGCATTTGAGATGTGGTGCTGGAGGAGGATGGAGAAAATAAGTTGGACAGAGAGGATCACAAACGAAGATGTGTTGAGAAGAGTGAAAGAAAAGCGGACCTTGCTCAGGACAATAGAAAGTAGAAGAGGAAAGATGATTGGCCACATTATACGACATGACAGCTTTATAAGAAACATCATAGAAGGGAAAATAGAAGGAAAGCGAGGTAGGGGAAGACCACGGATAAACTATATGAGTCAAATAAAGAAAAGTGCTGGTGCCATGTCGTATAAGGAGGTTAAAGAGATGGCTCTGGACAGGGAGAAGTGGCAGGAATTGCATCAGTTCCACCGACAAGAGTCTAACTCTTAAATTATGGATGGATGGATAAAGCGAAAGAATTTGTTTATTTGTTTGAACGCGCTAATCTCTGGAGCTATGAGTCGAATTTAAATAATTGTTTTTGCTTATGATAGCCTAGTTCTTGAGGAAGGTATGTAACATCACGCTACTAGCGACCGCAGCAGAGCAATAAGCAAAGACGTAGGTGAAACCGCACCGCAAGAAACTACTTTAGGCATAAAATGTTCCAGATTTTAAATCAACAAGTATTTAATATCAGAGTACCCAAGTAGCTGCGATGAAAGAAATTTCATAAATATAAAAACTAAATTGTTCTCTTGAAATTTATTTAACAGTTGCGTGTGTTGTATAACGAATAACCATCATCTTTGAGAATACTTTGACAGACTTTACTGCTAAGCTTCTTATTGCAAGGGCGTCTCGGTTTCTACCATCACAGTACAATTTAATATGTATTATTCTGCTGCTTACTAGTACGTAATATGCAAATTATGTAGAATCGCATGCATTAATTGTAAGCTATGTTGAACTTCGATCATTTTACAGTATTACACATTCACGAGGAGTTACGAGATTATACGATTACAATGGAAGAGACCATACCTTTTTCTTCGAAAGATTTTTAAATATATCTAAAGCACGACGCAAAAACTTCCATGCCTATCTTCTTGTTTAAAAATCACAAACTTAAATACTAGAAATATTTAATCTGTCACAAACTTAAATATTACTATTTGTAGTATTATATAATGTAGTAGGACTTACTTACTAAATATAAAAACGCATTTTAATAATTCTGCAAGTAATTATTAGTTTTCACGCGATTGTACTTCTATTTGAAGTGCACTTAGGTACTGTAGAATTCAGAAACATTAAGGATTGGTAAAAAGTAGGTAATTAGTTTTTTAAGCTGTGGTTGTAGCCGCAACGCGATCTAAACAGCGTATGCAATAACACAATATCTCCAATACAATATCAATAAACTACAAACTGTCATTAAACGCAAATCGAAACCGATGTATAAATTACAAGAAACCAGCCTATTTGTGTGCAACCACCCGTCATGTGTATATTTATAATAAATAATTAACACGCAAACAACCGTACAGGGTTTAATTAATCCTGGGAAACGGGAATGTGTCGCGTACAAATTTATTACCATAATTTACGGCAAGCCCCGGAAAAAAGGAATACGAATATATATTCTGTGACGAACGTCGTAGATGACTATTCAAGAAAATGACCGAATGTGACTTATCAAATTTTATTAATATACTTATATGTATAGGGTAATGAGGGTACATTATTACTTGTCTGAAACTGTTAAAATTAACCAAATGGTAACTGCATTTGAGCATTTCTTGTAAGTTGGTATAAGAAACTCACTAAAATCATTATTTTTTATTTTATTAGGCTTTCGTATTTAAATAAATCTTGTATTCAGTCAGAGGACGGATTCAGGTTGATACATAAGTATATAGATAGGCAGGTACATTATACATATACTTTTATATTTCGTGATTTACATGAATAAATACTTTTTGCTAAGAAAATTTTACTTAAATTATAAATAAGCAATACAAATTTAAAAATGTTTCAATTCTGAATTATGATTTAGTTTACCGATTGCTTGATGCATAAATTTGTATTATTGTAACACCTATGCAGCCTAACTATATATCTTTGCAACAACGTCAAACATTAAATTCTCTTTATTTGTAAATTGTTCGAAATTTAAATAAGCTCTAAAGAACAATAAAGGTGCGATAATGAAATACAAACAGTTTCGTAATCCCTTAGTTTTTAGTAAAACCTTTGTTTGAATCGTACAACTATACTTGTACCAAGTCATTGCAAGATGAATAAATAATATTATAAAATAATAATAATAATAATAATATAATAATAATATTCTACCACATGCACACAGCGCCATTTAGCCCCAAATTAAGCAATTATATTTGCTTGTGTTATGGGTACTAAACAACTGATATACTACTTATATACTTTTTTTTTTTTGTAAATACATACATATTATAGATAAATTACACCCAGACACAGAACAAACAATCATGCTCATCACACAAAGGTTTGTCCTGGGTGGGAATCGAACCCACGACCTCCGGCTCAGCAGTCAGGGTCACTAACCACTAAACCAACAGGCCAGTCTTGTGTATTGTAAATGTATTTTTTTTTTTTATTTGTTAATGCTGCGGTGTAAATTGGCACAATTCTCTTTCATCATTGCCATTACATTAAATAAGGATAACGAAAGATCATTTGCTTGGTTTGTAAAACCGTTGAAGTGCCTCATACTTTTGTATTTAAACTTTAATCGTCAGAATTGCACAAACAAAAACATGCTTCACAGTTTAGAACTAAGCCAAACATTTTTAATGCGTATCTAATTAATAATTAGATTTCTTGTTTAAAATGAATCTAAAAACCAATTAATTTAGCATAATAATAATTGGTGGGTACCTTTATTTTCATTATACTCATATATTAGGCACAGAGACATTATAGGACCTCATTTTATTCACCTAAGTATAGGTAACCTTTACCCAGGTGATACTTGCAGGTTGCTTAAGATTTATATTGGCGGCAAACTAAATTTATATAACTATTTCGATAATTGTATAATTATGATGAAAATTGTAACAAAGAAACTATTATTTCTACTGCATACACTACTGATCATTTCAAAAATTCTGACACAGGTACCTTTATATTCTAATTAAAGTTAAATGTAGAATAAGCATTAACTTGTGTTATTAAAGAATATGCAACTAACATACACCTGTTTGTTGCGGCTTCATCAATGCAAACAATGCTATGCTTTAGAAATAATTTTAGTAAGTCAGTCACACTTACTAAAATTATTTCTATATATTAAAGTTATACCTAAAAACAATAGAACTTTAGTCGAAATTAAAAGATACATATCTAAGAAAAATATTGTAAAGTTTTCACGTGCACATTAAACAATTATAATAAACAAACCAATAGTAGGTGTATAAACATATAAGTCGAAGGATTTAATTAGTAGCAAAAAAAATTATAACATATAAAATCTCAGTTAAGGGTAAGTTATATTAAAACTTTTTGGCGATCTATCAATACCAATATCGTAATAATAACAGGTGTGTAACTTACCTATGACCTTAAGCCACAAACGATAATGTTCTAGAGAGTACTAGAGATAAATTACACACTAAACAGTTACGATAATTATACACAAAACTATCAACAAAGGAAAGTTAAACACATCACTTCGCGGTTGAAGTTAAAAAGGGATATCACGGCGGTTTCGCACAGCCACCTAACATCACGTCACTCGGCCAACTGCCGCCCGCCCAAGTCGCACTGAATATTTTCGCAACAACTGAAAATTTTACTCACCAAGAAGAGTTATTTGAAAGTTTGAGTTTAAGTGCTAAAATGCAAAAGTGCACTGTTTTATTACACGCTAAGTCTAGTGCATTCAGGGTTTGTGCATTTTACTTGTGAAAAATACTGTGGTTAGATTACGCTGTGTACAGTTCAGTAATGAAACTCGGAATATTGTCTTTGTGGGTTTTAGGTAACTATCTCTGAATAGTTCAAACCAAAGTCGTTGAGTTCGTCCTTCGCTTTATCTGCTAAGTTTTTTTTTAACCACACAACGAATTTTAATACGATTTTCACTAGGTATTGTTCAGAGAATTTTTTACGGAAATTTTCACCCGCGTCTTTGCTTACTGCTTTGCTCCCGTCGCCAGTAGCGTGATGCTACAAAGCCTATAACCTTCTTCGTGAACTGGACCATCATATGCAAAAATAATTTTTCAAATTCAACTTTTAGTTCCAGAGATTAGCGTGTTCAAACAAACAAACTCTGTCGTTTTATATAATAGTATAGATATATATCTATTACGCATATCAGCAAGTAGAGACAAACTAAGAATTATCAAGAATTGTAATCCTATGGTAAAAAGATATCACTCAACGTGACGACAGAAAGTGCGAAGCTAGTAGTAGTCCCTAGTAACGTTTATATTCTCTTCTTAGTTAGTACATCTGAACGCACAACGCATAGAAGCCCTATTCATAAACAACACTTTGTTGTAAAACGGACCCTATTCGGTCATTACATTGACGGCACGAATAAAGTAGCTGTCTAGACTACCTTTACGTTACCTACATAATTTAAGATAGCGGGACTTATATACCCGACTGTTTTTATTGGATCGCAACTCTTAGTATTTTTTATATGCTAAGTAGTTATTTATTTGATATATTTGATTATGTTCTTTTTAACAATTCTTTCGCCTGTATCGAAATGCACCTGTTCCGCACTGGAGCTCACAATTTTGAATGTGTTTTGACCAAAAGGTATGAAACAGATCAGTTTAGCACGATACGTGTATTTTTCGCACTTCGTCGACAGATAATCACGAGGCACGGTCTTATTTGTGGAGGTGCTTATATATTATTCAGCTAGTTATTATGCCTTAGGTAGTGGCTAGAAGTGTGTCATTGTATAGTGTCATTATAATTTTGTTACAATCATACGATTGTATATGATTCTCACGTACATCGATGTATCGTTTTCTAGCAGAAGAAGTATCGTTTTCTTCTAAATGACATTTTCTACGTAGTCCAACCAGAGCACCCTAGGTGCTCAACACTTAGGTCCGAAGAGCACCTAAGTGTTAAGCACCTGGCCTAGTTCACGTTGGGCACCTATCTTTTTTTTCGGAAGAGAGAGCACCTGCCAAAAAGTATCGAAAGCGTAATTTTGTTAATGTACTGCTATGGGGTCCCTTCCAAAGAAGTTTAAAAAAAAGCTTTTAATACAGTAGACTAAATATATTGTACTTAAAACACAAATATACGTAAATTTACAAAGTTAAGGGACTTTTAGGCAATCGTACTGCGCGAGAGTGGAGAATAGACTCCTTAACGGTTTGCAATAAGTTCATAAGAATAAAACGCTGACATAGCAAGAATGGGAAAGTGTAGGAATACATGGTATAGGGTCATGTCATCATATTAGAATTCAGGAGAAGAATACAACAGTACGAATTACTCAATACAGGTTTGTACATTACTTTTCAACGCAAGTAGACATACGAATTACTCTTGTACGAATTTGTTTCTTATATTTAAAATGCCAAAGAACTAAAAGCCCTACTAAACTATAAATTTCAATAATGTCAAGATAGTTACCATGAATGTTCCAACGAGTCACAAGCCACTGTAATATGTCTTTAACAACATCTAAGACTGTGGTATCTGACATTTTATACCCAATTAAACTGCTAGTTAACTAAGCTCTTTGTCATAATAAAACTTGTAAAATGAGACTCGATAACTGAAGGTTAATATTATTCTGAATTGCATTTTTTAATCTTTATGAATCTTTGCTGTAGAACAATAGGGAGAATCCCACTTACATCCCAGTCACGGTGACTCCTGTAAACCAGAATTATCAGTGAATAACCATACGAACACCGAGCTTTGACACTGGGTATTTCTGGGGGGCAAAACCTACTGTACTGGACTCCGCCACGAATTGTATATACTTTTTTTTTTACAACTAAGATGACAAACAAGCATACGGCCCGCCTGATGGTAAGCAATTACCATAGCCTAAAGACGCTTGCAACACCAGGAGCATCACTAGCGCGTTGTCAACCCTGTTAAAAACCTTTTAACTCCTTTCTTGAAGAACTCTTATGTTGTAGTCTCTCGGGAAAACCTCGACTACATACTGTAGGACATTTAAAGAAAGGACTGTTTGCATAGTCACCAAGCTTGGCACTTGGCTCTGATGAACATAGTATTTGGTAAACAGGGCTTCTGCCTATTATGGCCTTGGTTACTGCTCCGCTCTCGTCGCCAAAAGCGTGATGTTATATAAAAAAACCTTCCTCAAGAAATGGGCTATCAAACGCAAAAAATAATTATTGAAATCCGACTGTTAGCTCTAGAAATTAGCGCGTTCAAACAAACAAACAAATATACTCGTCCGCTTTATAATAATAGTACTAGTACCAGCTTCCCGCAGCGCGGTTTCACCCCAGTAAGTGTATAAACTATGGTTTCACCCGTGTCTTTGGTCACTGCTCTGCTCCCATCGCCAGTAGCGTGATGTTACATAGCCTATAACGTTCCTCAAGAAATGGGCTACCATACGCAAAAAAAATTAAATTCGACTATTTGTTTCTGAGATTAGCGAGTTCAAACAAACTCTTTCGCTTTATAATAGTGTTAATTTAGATATATATATATATATATTATAGATTACCTTAGCCCTTTCATGGACACTACTGTAGACAGAATAGATGTCTTATTGTCATCACAGTCATATCCGTTTACTGTCCCGAAAAGTGTTAATTGTCTCTTACGGCTTTCATGGAAGATGATAGCATAGCGTAGATCCGTAATTAAAGATTGGAAACCACACGGACTTCTTCTATAGCTAAATCCAAATTGAAGTTATTTTTATTGTTAAATTTTTGTACTCAGTTTCCAACTTCACAGACTCACTGTCATGTTCGACACGGTTGTTAAATTACGGAGTGAGATGTGAAACTGAAAAGTACTCACAAAAACATTTTTTTAATCGGAATTCTGCAGAGAGCCCTTACGACTTTATAACTCTTACCGAATTATGTGGGTATTTGCTTGCAGTGTATACCGGCGGTCGAGTCAGGTTAAATAAATAATGTAAGTACCTAATCACATAATATTTTTTTGGAATTATATTGGATTATTTTATTTTATTTATGAATTTAGGAGTATTTGCTTCCAGGAGAGTGTAGGTTGTATTTTACCATACGTAAATACGTGCTATTATCTATAGAGTGTTTTAATGACCAGTCGTCGCATTTCTAGTTTGTTTTAATACAATTATTGCTAACAAGATAACTATCATTGACTATAATTAAAAATCATTTTAAACCTGAAGTTTTAAATAAAAAATAAATGTAGGTAATAACGACATTAGACAACATGTAGAATTAAATGAAAAAAAATGAAGCTGCCTACGTCATAAGTTTGTTTTCATGTAGGTATTGTACGTTACTTATTTACGTTGTGTTTCGGATCTCATTTGTACCTATAAGTTAAAATTTAATACCTTATACAAACTGACGGTAATTTCTTTTAAAGGTGCTTCCAAATTAGCGGAGAAAATACACCCAGACTCTGAACAAAGTTTTACCTCATGTGGAAATCAATATTAGTATTAACAATTTTATTTCATTTACTATCTGCTATCATGCACCTACTGTGGTTCCTCTCTGCATCACCCGGTTGACTGGTAGAAAATGCCGTTGGCATTAAGTCCGCCGTTATACATTCTGTGTGTAAGAAGCTTAAATAAATAAATAAAATAAAAATAAAACCTGTATTGCAGCACAGACGCAGATTAGTAGTTGCATAATAAAATTCTAAACATTCAAAGTCAAAGTCAAAGTCAAAGTATTTATTTCATTTTGATCATAAAGAATGATACTTATCAAAAGTCAAATTACATGAAGTCAGCTAATTAACCTACAGGCAGTTCGCTGACAAGATAGAGCTGTGAGAAGAACTGGCAAGAAACTCACGCCACTCTTTTTAATCGCCAGATAATTACAATTTTTTGTATGAGTTAACAATTTTAACAGATCAACGCAACATCATTGTAAGTATTACCAGTATTACAAGGTAAAGCTAAATTACAAGAGGCAAAGGAGGTATTATGTTTGGTATTGGTGGAAATGGCGTTTAAAGTATATAAACTTAAAATGGGAGACACGCGTGATGTTAGCATAGTATAGTAATAAAATAAAATTAACTTGTATATCCAATAAACGTTTTACACACGTAAACGGCGGATTTATTCAATTTGCTTGCGACATATACTTAGTTAAGACAATACATGTGATGGCGAAATTTTGATAACGGTAAATCATCCTACTTTGAGCCTTGGTAAATGTAAATGTCGAGTAAATGTCTCTTAGTTCAATCTATATTTTCTATTAGGTTTAATATTGAATATCGATATTCTTCAGTCGACATTTTAACGTTACTATTTGAATGTAAACTATATAAACAGTAGTAATACGTATCAAGACGGGTCCTTATGGCTGCGTCGTTAAACAATTACCGTTAGTTTCGGTAACTGCCGGAGGGCGCCACTGTTGACCTTTTATTTACGATATTACCCAGCATGTGAATGAACAGTGTTATTTCAAGTCGAGTTTATTCGGCTGTTAAGCGTGAGGATTTCGAGGAATACTCTAGGGATAACTATAGTGCTATTTATGTATAAAAAGTATGCGGTCTATTATTTTAGTTACGCAACCGTTTTACATAATTATCTTAATTATCATTATTATAATCATAATAAGGACTGCGTATTATTTTTAAGACTGCCGAATTGGAGGATCTCGCATTATTATTATGTAAGTAGTTAATTTTTCCCAAGCATCATAATAGGTTTTCACATGAATACAATGTTCATTAAACGCAATTTTCGCGTGCCCTTTCTAATTCTAAAACATTGTGATAAAAGCAAATTTTAAACGAATGAAAACCTCTGATTACCTATTACTTCATGCTTCTACTTTCTGTTATGTGAAAACACATGATGGAACAAACATAACATTTGCTTGACACAAACAAACATATTCTTGCTTATGATGCGGTAATCAGAAAAAACGTAGTTATGGA
The DNA here is from genome assembly GCA_963082885.1 of Parascotia fuliginaria. NCBI lineage: Eukaryota > Metazoa > Arthropoda > Insecta > Lepidoptera > Erebidae > Parascotia > Parascotia fuliginaria. The sequence goes on from OY720175.1 coordinate 3,066,887, forward strand.
TTAAACATGTAGGTATTGTTTTGAAGTCGGTGTTCGTTTTTATTTTTCAAATAAATACTTTTATTTTAAACTTTTAGTGGGAAGTAACTTTGTATTGTTAATATATTTAATATGGGTAGGTCGTATAGTATGGTAAACGTTATTATATTATTATTATTATTATAAACGTGCGGTGCAAATGAGACAGCGCCGTTTGGATGAAAGTAGTGACGAGAGGGCAGATTGTAAATAGAGATTTAAAGTCCTTATCAAAACTTTTGCTGATCGCTGAAATCTCAATCCCAGAAACCACAAACCAAAACAAAAAAGTGATGACCAACAAAAAAAAAATAACCATAATCAAAAACATAATTTAGTTGACGGAGTAATCGCGTAACAAAAAATAAACTCTTGCTGTAAAGGCAGGTTTATGGCCGCCCGCTGCTGTTGGAATTTCTCACGACCATAAGGGCTCCAACTTGGCTTAACGACTACCAAATTATAGTGATAACCAGACTCCACTGCTTCTAAAGCATGAAGATTCTCAAAATGAAATGCCACAAATATTCACCCATCCACAGACACGTTGTTTCTAACAAAGAAAGAATTTTGGAAATCGGTGCACAATTATAGCATGGAGATATCGATGTCAGAAAATTCGTCACAAAAGACATCGACGCGTTGCTTTACACGTCTTTATTCTTTGCATACGTTTTTATTACAAAATATAAAATTAAAGCTAAACCACTGAACCATTTCTATAAAAAAATTATGGCGATTTTAAAATATACCCTTACAAATAAAAAAAAATTTTTTTTTCATAAATTAGTCATTCATGAAAAAAATTTTTTTTTTTCATAAATGACTAATAAAAAAGTTCTATTGTAACAAACATACAACTACTTGACCATTGTTAATAATAAAAATATGGGACCAATTTCAGAGTTTATCCTTTTAAATAAAAAAAGAACTTTCAAATTGATTCATAAATGACCTAGTTATGAGGTAACAAACATATAAAACATACGGTCCGAATTGATAACCTCCTCCTTTTAGAAGGTTAATAATATCATGTCACTCTGTCGTTGTTGTAGAATATTACCATTTTACTGCTGGATCTGGTAAATAATTTAGTTACTCTTATAAAAATAACATCACAGTAATATCTCAACAACTATACACAACGCCATCTAGGCCCAAAGTAAGCATATATTTTAGCTTGTATTATGAGTTTTAGAAAACATTAGGTTTTTTTTTTTTATAATATAGCATACCAAAGTGACTCCACCCCGCCTGATGGTAAGCAGTCAGTGGAATCCAGAAGTGGTGGCCTACCATACCAAAAGCCATCGTCTTAAACTGCTGGTATGGTGGCCTCCACTATGGTGGCCTCCACTATGGTGGCTGGGAATGGGGTTAGAGGAAGGAAATGAGGGAGGTGAGGAAATAGGAAAGGGGGGAAATTGGGCCTCTGGCACTCTCACTTACCGAACGAAACGCAGTAGTACGGATACTACTACTCTTAACTCGACCTTCTATGAGAGGGTAGTACTTCCCCGGACGATCCGGCCCATTCATGCTGAAATCAGCGTGGATCTACTACCGTACTTAATTTCTTTTTTTTGAAAACATACATATTGGACATAACACTCAGACTAATGCCAATAGACATGTTAATAAACAAGTATTTGCACTGAGTGAGAATCGAATCCGCGACCTCTGCGTGGCAGTCCATACATAGTACTACCGAACCACAGAGGCAGTCAAGTTCTATCATCATCATATCAGCCAAGTTCTATACAAGCTCACTACCTCCAGATCAAATATATAAAAAAACTAGCTTCTAACAGCGCTTTCATCCGCGTCTTTGGTTACTGCTCTGCTTCCATCACCAGTAGAGTGATGTTACATAGCCTATAACCTTCCTCTAGAACTGGGCTATCATACGCAAAAAGAATTTTCAAATCCGACTGGTAGTTCCAGAGATTAGAGCGATCAAACAAACAAACAAACTCTTCCGCTTTATATATTAGTATCTATAGATATAGATATGAACGTAACAAAATAACGCACATACGGCTAGGTGCAGAAGTTATCACGTACCTAATAATAATAATAATAATAATATTCTACCACATTCACACAGCGCCATCTAGCCCCAAATTAAGCAATTATATTTGCTTGTGTTATGGGTACTAAACAACTGATATACATATACTTAAATACATTTTTTTTTGTAAATACATACATTATAGATAAATTACACCCAGACACAGAACAAACAATCATGCTCATCACACAAAGATTTGTCCTGGGTGGGAATCGAACCCACGACCTCCGGCTTAGCAGTCAGGGTCACTAACCACTAGACCAACAGGCCAGTCAACAGTACAGAGGGCAAAGACGATAGATCCGAGGGCCTAGTGCGATTATGTTTTACATTAACGTGTTTGACACTCTTATGACGTTCAGTGATCTGATTGGCCCGCTCCAAGCTCTTAACCAATCAGAGAGCCGAACGCAGTAAACATTTCAATCGCGTTAACGTAAAAACAACTCGCACTCGGCACCTAGACGTCGGCGTCGCGCGTATTCCATTGTTTTGTGAGCCATTGTGTTCAGCAGACAGCGTGCAGTCACTTATGCACGTTTTTAGTTCACAATTTTAAAAACACGATATACTCACAGTATCACCTTTACTTAGTAACTAAATAATATAAAAAATATATATACGGTCGAATTGGGAAACGTCCTCCTTTTTTTGAAGTCGGTTAAAATAAATATAAATAATAATATTAATACCATAGCAACCACACAACGCCATTTAGACCCAAAATAAGCATTATATTAATAGCTTGTGATAAGGGTTCAAGAATGCGGATAAACATAATATACTTATTTTTTTGTAAATACATACAATATTATACATAGAATCTAAACACCCAGACCAATGCAAACAGCCATGTTCATGCACACAAATATTTGCACTGAGCGGGAACCGAACCCGCGACCTCTGCGTGGCAGTCCATATATACACAGTACCACCGACCCACAGAGGCAGTCAATCATAAGTAAAAGATTTGATTGTACGCCAGTCTTTAAACTAACCCCCAGTTTCTGAAAGGCTGATCAACAAAAAATTATCTAATCACCTGTTAAATCTCATGTAAAGTACCTAAAATCATGCTCAAAGTATGGATAATTAGTTTAATTTGATCTAATTAGTTGCTGATTAGATCAAATTAAACTAATTAATCATGCTTTTAGCAACCCAACTAGTACTTCGCATAGGATTTAACAGGTGATTAGTTAATTTTTCGTTGATCAGCCTTTCAGAAACTGGGTAAATCTATCAAGTAAATAGAAGGTACCAATTAGAATTAAATCTGTAAAATATGGTATACCCCAAGGTAGCATTTTAGTGCCTACTTCAACTTTCGTAATGCAAGAACAACTTATTCCTTTGAAATCACCTTTACAAATACGGTGCAGCATTAACAAAATACTCTAATGTAAATGATTAAACATTAACGTTAAACTACAACGCAGCCATGGCCAGAAACGCATTCTAAAATCATCCTAGTATATTATATATGCGAAAGTTTGTGTGAATGTGTGTGTTTGTTACCACTCAGCGCCTAAACGGCTGAACCAATTTTGATAAAAATTTGATAGATCCCGAAAATCAGTCTGGTTCCCGAGTGATACATTAAACATATTAAACGCACCGGTGAAGCCATGGTGAGCAGCTAATAACTCATTAATAAACTTAAGAAATACAAATTGTACTAATCCAGAATTTTGTTTCACAAACACTATCTGTAATACGCCTACATTTATTTATTAGCTCCGTAAATCTACTCATAAATGCATTTGAGGTCTCACGGCTACCCTAGACTGGAGCTTAAACTTTTAATGGCACTTGACGGCCAAGAAAATGAGGTTAGCAACATTAAAAGGCTTTATCACGATTCTTACTACACGTTTCCCAGGCTATGTCCAAAAACTAAAGTGATAATTTTGTTTCTTTAATAGCCTCAACTACATACACCCTCCGGAAGGGTTACTTTAGATATATTTTGGTGTCATTACTTTTTAAACCCTGTAGTAACAACGTTCATTGGCATTATCTGACAATATAGTAATTTAGCTTCAACCTTTGAGAACATACTGAGGTACGGGGCCGTAAGGGGCTAAGGATAATTATGTTGGGAAAATACATCAATCCCTTGGAATTATGTAATGTGGAATTAAGTACTGAATTAATTAATTACTTGAGACCTAATGCGGCTAGAAATTTGGATGTAATTGCCTACCCTGTGACGAGGAGAGCGAAAATAATGGCATATAGAAATTGATATTAGAATAATTGTTTTATTTATGAACTATTATAATGAGTGTTCGATTAAAGGTTGTGATTATATTGATGTCTGTCGAGGGGCCGAGAGTGGAGTAAACGTCTGCAGGCAAGGCAAATACTATTTACAGTTCAGAAATTTTAATAAAATATAGTAAGTACTGAAACTTCTCACATTTCGTTAATATCGCTAAGACGCCAAATATAAACGTATTTAAAATAAAAGGTTTAAACGAAGCTTCCAAACTCGTTGATCTCAACAGAAAAGAAATACTTAGTATATTATTTTACTATGTTGGGCTGATTTTTTTTACGTGGTATTTTACTGGCAGGTTCGTTTTAGACCGATTATGGACCTTTTTTCGATTTCGTTTAAATCATGGAAAAAGAAAGTTCATGACTATACCTATATGTATGCCTGTTATTTTGTCACATAGAAGTGGATAAAGAAAAAAAATATCTGCATCATCTTTATGCTTCTTCTTGTAGGTGATTTAAAATGTCTAAAATAAAGTTTTAACAGTGCATTTTTCCAACAAGCACAACGCGCGTGCCACAGCATATATTTCCGTCGAAAAATTTTGGGTCAGAAACGGCAAACAAATAACCAAATCGGCCCACAGAGCGATAGTTCAATGCGGGACGTTTTATCACGCGGTCGGAGAACAAAACAAATTGAGATCGCCTGATATGTGTGCGTACATAAATCTTCTCTGTTCGCGGGTATCCACGAATTATCTTGTTTTTTGTTTAGCGTAATTGTGGAAATAAAGCGTTTTTATGTATGTACAAGAAACATTTACGTTTATACTTTTTTTTTAAAGAATAGGTATCATAAGTAATAATATAATATGTGGACACTATCACACACCGTCATCTAGTCCCATGCTAAGCAGAGCTTGTGTTATAGGTACTAGATAACTGAAATATAATACATATACATACTTTTTTTTTTGTAAATACATACTTAGAATACATAGGAAACACCCAGACTGAAGACAAATACAAATGTTCATCACACAAGTATTTGCCTTCCGCGGGAATCGAACCCACGACACCCAGCGTCGCAGTCAGATACACTAACCACTAGACCAACGGTGCAGTCTAAAGTGCTTGTATAATGAATAATAATGGATAGCAAATATCTTACCAAAACATTTTCATGTAAAATGTTGAGAAGATTAGTCACACTGTCAAAAGTTAACAGAGGGCCTAGACAAGTGGCATAGATTTCTATTCTATTTATGGAATATATTAAAAAATGTATGGGATAGACGCCTGGCGTTAGCTTATGTCAATCTCATACATTTTTTAATCAATTCTAGACCACGCCTAATTCTATAAGCCCTAAATTTAGTAAATATAGACCGTAGTCAAAATAAAATTGAGGCTTGGCTAATTCGCTTTTTTTACTAATATGAAAGAACATTACCGATGTTTAACCATCCGATTCAGATATTTTGACCATTACATTTTGAAATGTAAAGAAATATTCTACCTATGTTTCCTCAGATATTTATTGATGTATTTTTCGCAACTTTCCTTTGTCACTTCGTACAACACAGAAAGGGTTAGGATAAATTCTTATCCGGCCACCATAGCGGTTTGACCGTTACGTATTTCAAATTTAATTATTTTGAAATAATGAATTTGTATTTGCTATTGAAGTTACTATTGTGATTATAAGTATGGTTGTAGTAAAATCAATGATCTTAATCCTAATTTATTAATTACTAGCTGCGCCCCATGGAATCGCCCGCGCGTATTAAATATTTTGTATCCTCCGAGGGATACTTTTTATCCTGAAAATCGATCTGGTTCGCGAGAACCGATTTTTGGGATAAAAAGTAGCCTACGCACGCACGCACGCACGCACGCACGCACGCACGCACGCACGCACGCACGCACGCACGCACGCACGCACGCACGCACGCACGCACGCACGCACGCACGCACGCACGCACACACACACACACACACACAGAAACTTTCGCATTTATAATATTAATAGGACTAACTTCAAACCAAACCTTACACATCCAAAACAATGAATCTCTCGATAATAGCACAGCTAGTCAATCAGTCACTTTTAAACCATGTCAACTGTTTTCTTCTTACCGTCCGTCGCTCGCTAAGGAGAACACACCGTTTCTATTTGCTACTAAGAAACCGTGTTTGGCTTTAAATCCCTAGCCATAGTAGCTGTCAAAAGAGTACCTACAAAAATTTAAACATGTAAAGGCAACTACGAGATCCTTAAATTCCAATTTCAGTATTAAATAACGCGTAAAATATACTGAAAACTGCTGTAGACTTAGCGATATATTATTAATCATGTTACTACAAAATAGCTGCAGCGTTTATGTCAATTTAAATATTATATTTACACTAGGTATACCTTTCAACATCTAAAGAATTTTTATTTACTTAAACATTATAATTCTATAATTTTTTTAGATGAAAAAGATGTCAAAAGCGGTGCAGCGATCAATGAAAGCGCTGTTCCTCACGCATATTATTTTTACTTTCTATAGTTATATTTTATATTTCTTAGTAATTTCTCATGGATTGAGTTTAATTAAATTGACATAACCGACACAAATCACATATTTTTTGTTGTCATTGCCTGTTGCCAGTTCCCCTGTCTGGACAATAAAAAATATTTTCTCGCTGTTGTATTCGGCGCCGTATTTAGGTAATTTTCTTAACTGCTCTGTATTTTTTTATGTGATGTATTGGGAAATTAATCAGAACCTGTAGCAATTACATGTTATTTCTGCACCGGCATACTTGTAAGGGTAGCGAAATAGGGCACTCGTCGCTTACGTTGCATTTATAGGTCGGTCCAAGTTATGAACTATCCCGACCACGTTATGTGCAAAACTTAATACTATATTAAGTGTGTAGCAGTTAAATTTGTTTTAAGATTTTTAACAGATTTCAAATAGGAGTTCTCAATTCGGTTCGTATGCCTTTTATTGTATGTGTTGCGCTTTCTCCCCCAATTATGAATGGATTTTAATGATAATTTTTTGCAAGATATGTTTCAGACGTGTTCCCATATAAATTTGATGCCAATTAATTCAGCGGTTTTAAAAAAATGAACTAAAACAAAATATACTTTTTATATGATGTTTTGGTTTGTCCAAGTTATATTGAGGAACTCTACGTTTAGTTTTTGTTTAAGTTTACATAGGTATAGTTTTAAAGTCGATATTTGCTATTTTCTTAAAATTATTGTCATATGTATTACGTTTGCCTCTTTTTTATATATTACAAAGATTTATAATGGAATGGTGTCCACCACTTCTAGAATCTTCTAACTGCTTACCAAAGGCAAAGTGGAGTCACTTTAGTAGCCTAGTATGTATAAAAAAAATCAATAACATTTTAATATCATTGATGATTTTTATTCTGAATTCATGCTCAACTCTATGATCACGTCAACTTCAACCTTTTTAACACTTTTTCCTAACTTAACCTCTTTAAACTTGACCCTCACCTCCAAAAACCTGAAAGCTGGCACTCGGCCATGGAGGCAGGTTATTAACACTAGGCGAACACTTGGCACATGCCATGTGACAAATGAAGCCGACATTATGAAGGAACCGCTCATATTTTCAGCTAATATCGTAGCACAGTGTTGGTAATAAAAATAAAATGATACTACTTGAATTTCTAAGGCTAAATTTTAATTAAAAATATATTTAGGAGCTAAATTTTATATATTATAAGCTTGATTCATCACTGCATGTAATGACTTTTAATTAAAGATAAGAAGACTGCTTTCCGTAATTTTTCTGGTGCCGAACAGGATGTGTGTTAAAAAGTGTGCCTTTTTTTGGCAGCAAACGACGAATGTGTAGGAATGCAGGCAACGTTTATTTAATGAGCCATTAGATCGTATTTCAAGCAATAAAAAAAATACTGACCTTATTTTGAAGTGACACCAATTATTCAAATCTGGAAAAATAAAATTTGATTCTTAAAAATGTTTAATCACAATGCCTCACGCATCAAAGATCACAGTAACTACTACACAAAGTCAAAGGTTAAACCCCATCTCTTATAGCAGTATTATTTTAATCTTACTTTGTGTTTTGTCTTTTTCTTTTGTACCAAAACAAGAATAGAGAGAAAGTAAGGTTATAATAGGATTGCTATAAAAGGTTGTGGTAGGGCCTCAGGATCACTTATCAGGGTAATTAACTCAGGTCGAGAAACTCACCCCCAGTTTCTGAATGGTTGATCAACGAAAAATTAACTAATCACCTGTTAAATCTCATGTGAAGTACCAGTTGGGTTGCTAAAATTATTAATAATTTGTTAAATTTGATCTAGTTAATAACTAATTAGATCTAATTGAGCTAATTATCCATGCTTTTTTACCATTACTTTGCATGAGATTTAACAGTTGATTAGTTAATTTTTCGTTGATCAGCCTTTCAGAAACTGGGGGTATGACTCTTACACGCATTGTCTGTTGTGAAGATTATGGAGTTCGCCTTATACACAGCTGGCAAAGTAGGTACAAATATAATGATTATCCAATGTCTTAGTTAAGTGATCAATCTAAGTTGAAGTCTGAAGTTATAGATTCTTGCAGAATCTGTAATAAAAAATAACGCAGTGTTACCAATTATCCCTATTACATGAACCTTTATAAGTACCATGGAATCAATTTAAAAAAAAGATGTTCTGTCACGTCTATTTTCTTCTTTACCTAACCTAGGCTATGTTTGTTTCAACATCCATCCTCTGTGCTATAAGAGGCGCAGTACAAATTTATCGTTATTAAACGTGGCCATATCAAAACAGTCATAATTTGGCTATACGCATTATCCATCTTAACTGCTGCTAGGTCCCGGGATTAGTGGTGGGATAAGCGAATGCAATTCCCGGGCTCGCTCTACGTTAGCCATAGCCGTTTATTGTCCATTACTATGCGTTGCCATTTTATATGGTGTATCGTTGTGACTTCGTTAAGGCGAATTAGTTACTCTAAAACGTATTACAAAGTTTTGTTACAAGTTTTATAAATTGTTGTGAATCGGTGACGAATTTCGAGTTAAACAAAATATATTAAAATTAGGAAATAGGAGGAAGGAAGTAAGGAATACTAGTTTGGGATGAGTGAAGAAATGGGATGAGACATCATAGGATGAATATGGAATAACCCTTTTTTTTTCTAATGCTTTTATTGAATTTTAAGTTCAGAGTTATCTTGAGATATTTTAACGAAACTGCTAGTTTTCTGACATCGTCTTAGTTGTATCTTACAACAAATTCATGGTCAATATAATAAATACATATAAAATTAACAAATTCTGAAATAAAGTGGCAAACATGCATAAGTTCCACTAGTACCTAATTGGTCCAAATAGCATTACTCTTCATTACGCTATGTAACATCCAGACATAAACACCTCTACGTATGTACTACCTACTAAGATTATTGCTAGAACTTGCTTTCTTCCCACTCTATTTGCGGCAATGTTTATGGCCCATTACGTCCGGAAACCAGCCGTTATAGTAATGAAAACAGAGTGGACTGCCAGCTCATTATCATGGGATAATCTGAAACCAAGGGGAACTTTTATACTTAGTAGCAGTTTAAGATATTAAGTTTTGTTAGATTATATGTGATTAATTTCATTAAGTTTTGTAGTGGACTAAAGTGTAATGTGTGAAGTTGGGCATTAAAAGGGGTTTGTGTTGTACAATAAATAGCATTTTGATTAGTTTTCTCATGTTTATTTAGATTAGGTATATTAAAGAGCTCTATATTCATTCAGATTTTTTATACTAAACTACAATTACTTCCAATATAAAATTTATACATTTAAATTACCAATATTTTTGCGATGTCTATATAGTTATCTAGATTTATAACCGCCAAGAATGTGAGACCATTATTGCCGCAGTTTCATCTGCAAGTGATTAATTAACGAAATCGTAAAAAAGTATTTAGATGGTGGAAATCTTTGACTTTTCTTTAGTAATTTGAGTTTGGAAGACACAATATCAAAAAAATTATGTTACATACAAAACATAAGGTGTATTAATGTAATCGGCATTCGATCAAACAAATGAGAATCTGTTTATTTTGCATAAAGGAATAACTTGAATTAAGAACCTTTTGATACTTTATTTACTGTTACTTTATTATACAAAAATAAATAATTGTAGCTTAAAAGGGCAACTCGTTCAATTGTTCTAAGCTATCTTCGAATGCCCGCTAAGCAAGTGTATTTAGTTTAATAATATTAGAGCTAATATTTAAGGCCCGATCCTCATTAAGACTGTGCTTAGCGAACATCTTATCTGTTGTAATCCCAATACTACTAGGTTAGGTACAAAGCACCCTGATATATCGTCTGTGGTCGGGCTTAAAACTCAGATTAACTTCTTCCATTTGCACAGTTAATTTGTTTGTACAACTACATCGATCGTAGTGTTATTTAAAAATTAGGTATTTTGTACATGAATGGCTTAGTAGCGCACTAGATTTGTGTGGACCACTGTGTAAGAGTTGCGGGTTTCATTGTGACAAAGCTTTGTGTAAACCATATTTTATTTTCCAAGTCTGGACGTATTTTGTATCAATTACTTGTATATTTGTAATATATCCCGCGACACAGGCATTGTTTTTACTTATACCTATAGGTAAATAGTTTAGTTGTGCTGTTTACAAGTTTCACAATCAGGGGCAATGTTTATTCTATGTGCACGTGCACATACCACAGTTTTCCTAGCCAATTTCATGACATAAGCGATAAGCAATTAAAGCAAGTAATTATAATAGGTATTAAACTCAACGTCCACTGTAGAACTCTCTCAGAATAAAATCAGCTACAATTTAATTACCATCTTACTATCTGATCTCGGGATACTATTACTAATTCAATTGCTACGCCACCGCAGTCAAGTTACTTACTTAAATACGACTTTCTTTCTCTGAGCAGATTTGTTAAAGTACCTACATCTTTTAACAAAATTTACTTAAATGGAAAGAAAGAATTTGTTAATGAATCTCGACAGAATACTATTGTACAATTTCAACACTAAACAAAATAAAGATCTGTTTCGAAATCTGTCACCATAAAGTTTACCGGGCATTAGCTATTCCGAACATCCAGATAAGTTTGCCGGTCCAAAAATTTCACATTCAGTTTATTCAAAGTTTATAGCGAGGGAAATTTAATAATCTCAACAACACCGAGGCCAAGTTTGTGTGTTTGTCTTTCTTCTCGTTGTTCCCGGGGGCCTCAGGCTCTGGGGCCTCATTTAATTCGCCACCCGAGCCATCTGTCGCTGCACTCCCTAACTTAGACCTGTCGACTTTATAATTTTACACGCTACGATAGAATTGTTTCGTTTTTTCCACTAGTCTTAAATTTATTTAAATATTGTTGTGCTTTTTGTTGTTCTAAGTTCTGCAGATAGAACGAGAAAATTACATTTATTATCTGTGATTCAAATAATTAGAGATTCGATGATTATTGTTCAGTTTTCTTAATCTTCTTCTTAGCGTGTCAACGCGGGCGAGTTAAGTAATTGAAGAGCAATACGCTTCCACGAATAGTGCATTATCTGAAGCATTGTATAGGTCCATGCATGTCTGTGCAGATATCAGAATATGGAAGACAGGACAAAAATGTGTCATGGTCTGAGAAGAAGCACCACAGAAGCACAGTTACCGAGCAAAAGCACCATTTGTATATGTTCTTCTTACTTCGGCCAACTGTAGCTCGGAGTCTATTCAAAGACTTCCATTACTTTACTTTCCAGAAGTACTTTATTTTATATTTTACGACAGAAAGAAATCATACTTTGAACAATAAAAAAAAAAACCTTTTTAATTTAAACCAATGTTAAAATGTGTCAATGAATTAATTAAAATTAAGGAACTCTCTTTAGGGGTAAGTGCGAGGAATCTCGAAAATTGTTTATTGTGACTTAATATACTCCAAGACAATCTTTGGCCTAGGCATCTATTCCCATAGATGTTCCGAGGGTTATTTTAATATAGTATCCATTGAAAAAATATCCTAGGCGGTCTTTGGCCTAGGCATCTATTCCCATAGATATGCCGAGAGTTACCTACTTAACATATTATGCCATATTACATGCCGCCCCGGTAACTGAGAGTGTTTATAAAATGACGAGCTAGTATGTAAACGGCGGAATTTAAGTTATTTTACTTTTAAACTTTTGCGTTGCATGATATAATTTATAAACATAAGAGAATTTACGCGATCATGCATTAGGTACATAAGTACCTACCTTATTTGGCTAGACGTTTCGACCAGAGGCCCTAGACAAGTGTCAAAGATTTCTACTCTATTCATAGAATAAATTAAATAATATATTGGATTGACATAAGCTAACGCCAACGCTTATGTCAATCTCATACATTTTATTATATATCGAATAGAAATCTTTGACACTTGTCTAGGGCCTCAGGTTACACCGGCCGTGGTCACAAGCAGACTGGTGAGGCGGTGTCACGGCTCCGTATCTGAAGTAGATTCTAGATCTACCCTCACATTTTTGTCTTTCCGCGTACCTACTATCATAAAACATATGACAGCACATGAGTAGATAATGTGCTGACAGTGTCCTTATTCCATATGCAGCATTCCGAGCGTTAATATTTTCTACACTTGCTTAACTTACCACCTATAAATATTTTGTCTGTAAGTATAGAAATAAGTTTACGTACCTAAAATCATCATTAGACCGAACAAGATATAGTTAAAAAATCGCTCTTTTTCCCAGTTACCGTAGTAATTAAGTTAAATAACAACACTAGTCGTTGTTAATGCGAACTTGTGATGACTCTTGTTCCACATTCCTACTGTTTGAAAAACTTTTGAGGAATAATTTTTATTTTTTGTACCTTTTTTAAACTAGCCTACCTAAGTAACGACACTGTGCTTGTAAAATCAAAATCAAAAGATGTTTATTTTATTTACTTTAATTGAATTAACACTTTTATGAACGTAAAAAATTACAAAATGTCAGCCAATTAACCTATAGCCCGTTTGATAAAAACTAATTAAATACTTTTTCTTTCTTTAATTATTCATGGTAAGCAGTCAGTTGGGACCAACAGTGGTAGATACCTTTGCAAGAGCAAACACGTCAAACTGCTGGTATATTGGCCTTCACTATGTAGACTTAATGAGACGCATTATCTTTTACCAACAGTGGTAGATACCATTCCAGGAGCCATCACGTGAAACTGCTGGTATAATGGCCTCAACTATGGAGACTATGAGATGCTTTATCTTGTACTGATAAGATTATTTTTTGTTTAAAAAGACTACTCACGAAGAAGCCATGTGTCGCGAAGAACTTTACAAAGCAACATAGAACATGTAATAGTGGTAGTAGATACGTATAGGTATATTTTTGTATCAGAATATGATTATAGAGATAATGAAATTTATGTTGTTTTTAAACCCTAACTCCTGTGCTAGGAAACAATTCCAGCTCATCGTGGCTTTTATACAATCAACGGACATCGAATTAGTACGCTACATTTTTTTTATTCTACGACAGTAGATGATGAATTAAGTGGTTACAGTCGCTGTTTTGTGTGTGTACTGTTTTTTTCTCTTAACTTTATTTAATACGAATGCGTTCGGGCAATACTCTCCAAGGATTTCCCGTGAAATTATAATTAAACACATATTGATAATGAAATAACGCATTTTGTCCGTGTATGCAAAAAAATAATTAAAAAAAAATTTTTTATTGAAAATCTTGATTAGGTACAAAAAATGTCCATTTAGGTTTTACTTTTTATTATTAGCTAAGTTTGTTTGAATTTTAAGATAAAGTAGGTACATAAGTACCTACCTATCTAAATTTTAAATGTATCTACTTACCTACTACAAACCCACTTATTGAGTAAATTTAAATCTAAACCTTAAGACAGAATACAAAGCCTACGTCGCCTTCTTTTTAATCAATCGTACATGTCAAAGACATGGAGCTTTCATCGTGTCTAGTGCAATTAAAAAATGCTTTGTAAGCGGTGCGCGCGTGTGTCCCAGCCCTTTACGAGATTAACGCGACGACGCAACCGAGTGTAGGAGTTGCGCCTTAATTAAATTTTAAATTTTCGAACATTTACGTTCGCTCTAAAGGATTGTCGCCTGTGAAAATCGGGCTGTTATATTTTTTTATATTTCTACTGTAAGTGTTTATTTCTAGTTATAAATTTGGATTTGTTTACTTATATTTAAACTAATATTGAAAATGCGAAAGTAACTCTGTCTGTCTGTTACGCTTTCACGCCTAAACTACTGAACTGATTTTGATGAAATTTGGTATACAAATAGATTAGACCTCGGGGAACAACATAGGTTATTTTTTATCGCGGAAAATTTGCATAGAAGGATTGAAATAAGGTATAAAAGTTTGTATGAAAAATCGTCAATTTAAACAGAGATATAACTGACATTAATGCAGGCGTAGCCGCGGGCAACAGCTAGTTATCAAATGTGCGAAAATAACTCTGTCTATCTGTTACGCTTTCACGCCTAAACCACTTAATCGATTTTGTTGAAATTTGGTATAGTCTAGATCTATAATAAATGCGCGAATAATGGCTTGAAATGGTTAAAAGTTTGCATGAAAAACGTAGAAGATAAAATCATATGGTTTATTCCATCCAGTCCAACCAGTAGTTCGATAGTCGGAACTGTTTGGAATATTTTTTTCCAAATTGTTAGATTGGCGGTTCCAAACTGGCGAATCGAAAATTTTGGAATCGCGCTTTTATCGTATATTCCATCTAGTCCAGTCGAACTTTGTGGATTTTTTAATTAATAATAATAAATAATAATAATTCCAAACAGTTCGAACATCGAACTACTGGTAGAACTGGATGGAATAAACTAAAACTTTGTGTTTAGTGAAAATAAAATTTATGCGATAACCGACATTCACGCGAGCGCAGCTGCGGGCAACAGCTATAACGTAATAAAAAACATAATGCGTTGTAAATAAGACAGACGAACCTTTTATTTCAGATAAAAATTTAAGCATTACATAACCTTATAATAATTTATTAGGTAAGTATATTGCATAACAATCAATTACATATGATATCAATAAAATGTGATGGCTTTTCACGGTACCTAAATATTGCAAAAGATCTATTTTTTACTAAGTATGCCGTCTCAATTCTTGCGAAAAACGGTTTCTCTACATGACAGTTCGCTCCAAAAACTAGCGAGGGGCGCTTCTCGATTGTGTAGAACTAGTGTTGCACTGCCCTCGTCTAGAAACCGATTACTTTTTTATTAATATCATCATGTTACTAAATTTGTTTGTGTAATATTTAAAGAAAAGATTTGATTTTTCGCATGTTTGTTCCGATTTAACTCAAGATCTATGTGACCGATTTAAACAATTCTTTTACCTTAGAAAGCTACAAATAGGACGGGTAACATAGGCTAAATATATTTTAATATATTTAACATAT
The DNA here is from genome assembly GCA_963082885.1 of Parascotia fuliginaria. Classification (NCBI taxonomy): domain Eukaryota; kingdom Metazoa; phylum Arthropoda; class Insecta; order Lepidoptera; family Erebidae; genus Parascotia; species Parascotia fuliginaria. The sequence goes on from OY720175.1 coordinate 3,082,723, forward strand.
TTTCAAGTTATTTTCAAAAATTATATATTTTAAGCGCCATTGTAAATTCGAATGATGCAATACGTCACTATTGTTATGATATTTTCTGTAGGCGTTTGTGAGACTTTTACTATAAGTATAATACAAAAATTCAGAAATGTTATAGAGCTAAAAATTCAACACTTACATTACTTTGTACCTACGTCACACGTACAGTAATGAATACACGTACTCCTGCACGAGACTCCAAAGACTCGACTGAAAAACCAGTGACTGGCTACATTCATGGAAAATGCACGTTTTTTACGCTCAGCCACCGTGTACCCAAACATAATAATATATACACATCACGTGTTTCTCAAATATTTTACTCGATGTTAAAAGGATGGTAGATGATATTTTAACCCAAAGTGATTAAAAGATTAATCACTGAGTATCACGACTTATCTATCCTAAGTTATTTCGATGTCGTAAGCTGAACACACACTATTCACAGGTATATTGTATTATGTACACGTGTTGTATGTTTACTTACGGTGTCTCATTTTATTTTACAATAAAAAATCTAAAAGCTACGGTAAAGATCCTTTGCAAAATAGACATGAAATAAAGGAATGTAATCCATACATGTAACAATAATTATAGTTTGTATATAATGGATGATGATGAAATAAGCCGATATGATATTTCTACAAAACTATGTCTAAGTTTAAATCTCATTGAAGCATATTAAGACACTAGTGTCACCCGCTTTAATTACTGGGTTTATGCTCTGCTCCCATCGCCAGTAGCGTGATATAACATAGCATATAACCTTCCTCAAAAACTGGGCTATAATACGCAAAAGAAGATAGATGAAGAAGTATTCAAATCCGACTGTTGTAGAGATTAGTGCGTTCAAACATATAATAGATAGTAGTATAGATTAGCCCGACTGAAATGGATGGATTTTAAATACGTACGCATTTAAATATTGCATGCTAACGTATTTTGTTGTGAATGGTTTTGGTCCACCTCACAGCATAGAATGTCGAGATTTTAAATGAAACGTGCGAGCTACAACATGATGTTGCTGAAATAGTGTAGCGTTCGGTGTGTATTCGCCCGATGTATGTACCACAGTGTGGTTGAATGACTCTAGTAATAGATGTATATAGGATAACGAAATGGTAAATAGAAAAATGCAAAGTTGTTAAATCATTACCTTGACAAGTATTTTTTTTGACAATTACAAACTAACACAAACACAAAATACGACGAGGTATCCACTTGTTCAAGCTAAAACTAATATCAAATAGTTTAATTTTTAATCTGAATACCATTATCATTATTTTTTTTGTACTTCTAGATAGGGGTAATTACTTAAAATATTATTGGATTATATGGAAAGAGTAAAAAATACTGAACTTCAAAATTAACTAGTAAGCCGAAATGACCTCGCTCCGTCGAGCCCATAAATTGCTCGCTTGGTCCCAACGGTCGAATCTCAAACTCTGTCTAAAACTTTCGACTCACTGAATATATTTACCGGCATGCCTTAACAATAAAGACGGGGTGATTAGTAACTTTTGATTTCGACTCTCCGGAATTGCGATGAGAAGGAATTGTTCGACATATTGATTAATTGTTCTGAGCAAAGTTTGAGATAAATTGTCCTTGGAAGAAATATACGAGGACAAAAACATTCGAGTCTCGAAACTGTCATGTGTTGGCTAATAAAAACTAGGTTTTTTATAAGCGTGCGTTTACATACTTTATGTACTTGCAAGTGATAAATTTCTACTCTGACTCCACTCTTATTGAGCTTAAAAACCTTCCAGAAACCTTCTTTTGCTCAAAACGATAAGTGCCACCCGTATCAAAATCTGTTGTGTGCCTAATGAAAAGTTAGCGAAGAAATAAACAGAAGAATAGAGATATTATGGTTTTGTATAAATAATTGATCCGTTCTATAATTAAATTGTGCTTCACCAATGTGTTTATTTGGACATAATAATAATATATATTTCAAGAAAAATATAATGGCAGATTTCTCAGTCGGGTTGAGTAGACAACACTTTAATCGAACGTTGGAATTATCTCCTCATAGAAGATCGTCGCTAAATAACTTTACCTGTCTAGTGTTGTGTTCCTGTTGTTGAGTAGGGTTTCCACATGTCGTTTGACAATCACTGTACGGATAGGAGGCGAAACTTTACGAATAACTACGTCTTAGTTTGAAAATAGTGTTTTTTTATGTAGTGTATGGTAACGCAAAAGTGTAATAAATATATCGTTATACGAAGCATAAACGATCGCTTGTTTGACGTCAGGCTGCCAGTAGAAGAGTGCATTTATCTGTATGTGTGTTCAAATAATATTTTACCTAGAATAATCTAAACAGTGAAATAAGTGGTACTTTGTGGGAATAGTTAAGCGTGAATAAGTAGGCTACTCGTACCGCATGCTCAGTTTAAAAATCTATAATAGACCTTGAAGTGGGTGTTAGTCTCCTAGAGACACCATTTTGCTGGTAAACTGGTAAATAGCGGTACTAGTTTTTACAAACACTTTGCAAATAGTGAACCCACAGGTCCGTCAGTCATCCTTCAGACATTGCCATTCATTACAAATGAATGGCAAAAAAATCTCAGAATAGAGAGAACTGGAATAAAATAAATTATTCCAGTTCTCTCTATTCTGAGAATTTTTATTTTAAATACTGTTCACTTTTTATAACAATAATATGATATTCGAGGCAAAACTAGGTAGGTACTCGTAATAAATAAAGCTACAAAGAGGCTAGATTTAGGTTGACAGATAAGGTATTGATGCAAGCACTCTTGAAGTTTATTGTGTTAAAAATAAAACTTTTTAATAGAATTAAAATACCAATAATATTTCGAGAACTTATTTTTGTTTGGTTTTCAATTACCAATATTTGTATTAGGTACTATTTGTTATAATGCCAATTTTGTAACATCTGTATAATTAGTGATTTAGATTGAAATAGAAATTTGTGTTATTTTCTAAAAAAACATCGCGCTGTAACAACATAATGCGTGACGAAATGACCTGGACGTGTACCACGAGGGCTAGTTTAAGATTTGCCATCTTAAACTATATAATAATAATAAGGGTGTTTAAAAGAATCTGGAGGAATCCTTTACCCAGCAGGGAGACGGCAGCGGCATAAACTAACAAAAAATACTTGCTTTCGCCCTAGCTCTGCCACTCAGTACTAAACAAATTAGATTGTTGAGAAAGACCTACCTGGTTCTAACAATTAATTAATTATTACAAGCTACACAAAACAATCATTGTAAGATCTCTTCGCGCCTATTATTCTTTCGTAATCAGAATGTCATCATAATCACTTAAAAGTTTATTATCGGCGTAACTTCGCTTGTAATAAAGTATTGGTAGACGTTTTAACAAGTTTCCTTGATATGAAGTTCGCTATCAGTTTGCGTGATATGGCACGTTCTACTCTCGAGGGAAGCGCTACTTTTTTGAGTGTTTTGATATATTGTCTTGCCTATTCCGCCAGTGTGTCTTAATGCTAAAGTAATATCTTTACAAATTTACTTCCAAGTAGAAATAAATCGCCATTTGAAAATAAATAAAGTATCTATTAAAGTATTTAACAAAAAAAGTGTCGATTGTGGAATTTTCAGAATCAAATGAACTGCATGAAGCACCTCTCGTAAAACAAGTGCAAGTTACCATGTAACGAAGCTCGGTACTAACCTAAATCTTTTATTTTATTTTTTTATTTAAATACTAAATCTTTTACTGTTAAGCTTAAAAAGAACCGATTTCTGACATCTAAACAACTTTCTAAAAATCTATTTCTTATCTAAAATAGCCTACTGAACCATGAATTGCGTTTGATGCACAGCATGATCTACGCGCAATCTTGCATGAAAAAGTATGTACCCTAGATTGAATCTTATCTATCTATATTTATTGAGTCCCTACAGAATATATGAGACTGTACTGAAAGATAAGATATAAGAAAAGCTGACTCAGCCGAGTGTTAAAGTATTTCTAGGTGCACATTCTCGTAATAAAGCTCTTAAAATGTTACTTCGAAAGGTAATATTCAAGAAAAATAACGGTCTGTCATTACTGTTTTTAGCACCATAAATTGAGAATTTTTCGACGACACGAGTTTGACTTGTATAAGCGGTGTAATTTCTCAAACAATGGAACACCTCATATATGTCCTGCCTGCACCTTGCAAGCATTATTCGACGCTATGGATAATGCAACATTTATAGCCGAATTCTGCCCTGATAAAGTGTAATTGTCGTCAACACGTTAAGAAGAAGAAGCCTCATAATGTAGTTTGACGATAGTCTCAGTCAGATATTAAAGCGATAGTATCTGACGCGTTTTATTTGTGATCTCGTTGAAACTTTGCACCGTTTACGAGGTAAGGCAAATAGGAAGGCGGGCTTTTATATTTATTATAGCTATCACGGTTGGCACCGACACTTAGAAGAGGTGAGTTTAACGCGCGTATAGTCATGCAAAGTATAGATATAGGGTCTAAACACAAATTTGCGATACAACGCGATGCGAAATCACAGCACAGAAAACTACGACACGAATCAGTACGATAAGAGTTCGTGCGGCAAGATGTCTTCCTATTTGATAGATTGTTCAAAAACGCACAACGCAAATGAATTCGTATATTTTTACGATGCGACATCGCATCGCAGTTCTGCGTTTGGATCCTTAAAATACATTGTCACTATACGAACCTAACATCTAGAGCCAAAGTCACAAAGATCAGCAGTCACCTATCAGTTATAGTGCTTGCTACCGATGCTTTTATCGTTGATGTTTAGCATAAGTAGTAGCATCTAATATTGCGTAGGTAAACTGTAGTTTGTCTACGCAATGGTGGTGCGATTCTCGTTCATTGAATATAAAATTGTATACGCAATATCTATTAACTTTTCTGTTATTTATTCCTGCTTTGAATTGTTCGAAGTATTTAAGTTTACTAACAGGAGGTATCTGTGTTTACAATAACAGCAAAAACCGAAATTCCCACACGCACATGTAACTATCGCAGCGCTACATATTATTACGTAGCATTTTGCTACTTCATATATTTAAAACTGTTTTTTTTTTCTAGTATGATATTTCTTTAAACCTGGTTCAAATACATATCTATATGCAACGCCTCAGGTGTTAGCTAGCCAACAAGGTGTTGGATTTTTTTGGTAAAACATTAGAGAATATAAAAATAAACTCATAACATAATCATATTCTATCAATAGGACAAACGAAATAAGCAAGTATTATTTAAATACTTTTATTCAAATGCACAATGCAGAAATTATTACAATTTAACCCTGGTTATATGGGATATAAAAATATTAATCTCCGCAATTTCCACTGCGCGGGTGGCGACAACTAAAATATGATTTGAGTCCAAAGCGAATACAAAATGAGAAACAAAATTGGAATTTTCTCTTCTCGTCTAAAAGTGAAATGAAACCGAACAATAGATGCATTTTAAAACTTTAGTATCTGTAAAAATTGTTTTTGAAGTTATGCAAATTTCATTTTTGAGCATTTATAAAAGGCATCATAAATAAATGTAATTCTTAATAGTCTCAAAAAAATATTGGTCTGGTATCTACCTACTGGCCTGGAGTAATCTATGCTGAACCATAATATTATCTAACATAATTTAAAAAAGCAGTAGATCTGTATAAAATAAACTGAAAATCGCATTTTTTTTACAAAATCTCTTGTATAGATAATTAGAAAAACCATTAGTTTTAAAAGAGAATTTCGAATTACATTCAAAACCATAAACGCACAAATTAACTAAGTACGAATTCACACTATTACTAGTAATTCACATTTTAGTGGTGAAACCCTAAAATACGAATGAATCAAATATAATAGAGACGCGACAATATCTCAACAAAATAAAACAATGTTCGTACTCGACGTAGGTAAGTACATAGACACCTATAGCCGTGACAAATTGTCGCAACCAGTTCACTAATTACCTGTGTCGTTTCGACCCGCCCCACCGGCTGCAGGGTTAAGCCTAGCTATTTTTTACGTAGCCTTTTTGCCATCCTCCGTATATTTTATTTATTCGCCGTTAAATTTTAAAATGGTTGCTATAAAGCATTATTTTGATTATACGTGCGTTGTTTATGTAATAGTATGCATTCTAAAATAGCTACATGTTAATAAGTTTCCAAAATCGACAACTAACCGAAAAATCAAATACTACAATAAAGCAATACTTACCATTAAAATTAAAAAATTAAAATACGTGTAAAATAGATAATATATAAATAATAAAACGCATTTCATATACAATTTGCTCTGATGGGTAATTTGTTCCTCTAAATGATAAGTTTTATACTTGGCAAAATATATTAATTTAAAATCTATTACGGGCGGTTTCACCCTTATTTGCAAGGTGTAGTGAAGTAACTATTATATGCAGCAGCGCCATCTAGTTCAGTTGCAAGGAATTAGATACGTAATGTATTTTATCAAATCGGATAGCCATTTTTAACGCATGATTTTAGATGTACATACACGTAATATGAATATCAAGTGCTAAGGCAGATCCAAAGAAACCAGTGTGGATCTACTACCCTGAAAAAATTTACTATTCTCATGTTATGATATTGATTTGCACCTACATAAAAATACGGATAAATAAAATTATTCCTCATATAGGACTTGTATCTATGACATTTAGTAGAATAATTGAACAGATGTAGAGGGTACCTACTTCTTCTAATTAGTGAGTGGTTAGCGATCATCTCAGAGTCAGGATTTGTTCAGGTCACACATAGTTTATTATAGAGGCTTCAGACTTGGACTAACGAATGTAATCAATATGGAAACAGCCGGGACGGACTTTTAACGTGCTCTCTAAAGCACGGTGTTCACATTTAAAGGGTAATCTGTGGACGATAGTGACGAGGTGACCTTAAGCGCTAGACTAACAAAAATCTTAATAACCTGGCGATTAAAAAGAGTGGCCTGAGTTTCTCGCCAGTTCTTTTCATGGTCCTACCCTACGACAGCAAACTTGTAGGTTAATTGGCTGACATTTTGTAATTTTTCACGTTCATAAGAGTTAATATAATTAACTCAAATTAATGAATGAGCAATTGACTTTGACTTAGAACACACATGCAGTCTACACTCATCGTCATTAATATAATCTACTAGAAGTCACTAAACTATCAATAACCACAGTATGCACCGCAGGACAAAAATAATATGATATTTTTAATAAAGCAACTAAAATAAGTCTCGGTTCATGACTGTTGTCGCGCATAAATAACGAAAATAATCAACATGCCGCTGTGATGTTTTGAGTCTGAAACAAATGTGTAGCGGTTATAATAACTCTGACACCTTCGCGCGTCGTATTGCAATTGCGATTGCTCGTACATGAAATATTTATTTACTCATTTGGATACAACGATGACCTATTAATAGCCAATCGCGGAATGTGGTCACGGTGACACTAATTATTTATTTATTTAAAGAAAGATGAAAGAAAAAGAACGATAGTTGCCTCTGTGGTTTGGTGGTAGAACTCTTGGTTTCGATTGATTGACAGATGGCGACAAACTCGAGGATGTAACAGGTACATGTTACCCAACACAAATAGCCACACATGAATATTACACAACCCTGTCTATACCTGGGCAATAAAAGGCATGAAGCTATGTAAAAAAAGTGAAAAAAATGTTCTGCAAACATGACGCAAAGGTCTAGTATCTATACGAGACAGTGGCAGCGAGTCATTCAAGTAGCATCTGCCATTGCAGGAAAAATCTAATGATACATATTTAATGTATTGATTTTTTTATCTTTCTTTATAGGTTTTTCCGAAAAATTGATCATCTATGCTGCTGCTAGTAAAAGAGAAGAAAGACAACACTACATGCTCGCAATTTATTAAAATGACATAATGTTCGTCCCAAACAATGTGCAAACGTTTACGTTTGTACTAATTTATAATGTATTAACAAGTATTCAAAGCCATTTACAGCCAATCACACATATCAAACATGTATTGCTTATTGTATTCGCACACGTTAGCTCTCCGTCAACTGGCCTGGCAACACGCAACGTGTCGCTCGTAAATCTCATTTGACCCGACGAAGATCGATTGTGACAGACTTGGGCTGTAGCTACAGCATTTTGATACTAGTCGTGAATTAATTAATGTATGACCTAAGGTTTAGCGTAGCACATCTTAACTGTAAAATGAGATTAAAGAATTCGAATGTTCGAAAATATTTTCTTAAGTTTAGCAAGAAGTTTGTCATCTTGTTTAGTTGCCAACGCGGCCTAATAGAATGAGACAGTTAATTTGAAAATTATATTACTTCTATATTACATCCATATTCTTCGTTATCATAGAATGATATCATAGCTTCTACTATCCAAGGCTATCTGAAAATTTGTGGCTCTCATGATCAAGCACTCGAATTTTCGACTGCAGGAGCGTTTTCCTTCCTAGTATAACATACGGAATATAAAATTCTATTTAGAATACGGCGTAACACTTCACTCTTGCGAATATTTTTGAAATTTCACGCGCGGCTAGTGAAAATCTTGAATGTAAAAATTTCAGGTCGAGTGGTAAATCGGCAATTTATATTCCATTCGAACATCAAAATATTGTGATTACTTTTTGTAAAATAAATATATGTCATATGAAACCATTTCGTGTCTAACAGACTGGTTTGTAACAATTTTAAGATGCCGTGGGCGTATAATAATGTAATAAATTAATATAATAAATAAATAATAATAAATAAATAATAAATGTAATAAGTATAATGCAATGCTTCGCCAAATTTAATGTCGAGTTTCTGCGGGATACGAGACGTCCAAGAGATAATAATTATGTTATCAATACAAGTGAGGTACACCTCTTTTTCAAGTTGATCATTTTCTATGTCATAAATAATGATACTAAGAAGATTACGCTTACTTTTCAATTTTATTATTGGTTAATCTATTTTGGTAATTTATGACATTCCCGAAGACATGGCACATACGTTTCACTGCGTACTGTAAGACTTGATCCAGAACAGTAATCGTATGATGAGTATTAACTAGGTTTACCGATGTGAATCTATAATAGTGTTTAAATTAATGCATGTTGAGCCTACGGGCAGCAACATGTCAATCTATTTATAAATAATCACGTGAACGTAGTCACGGGCAAACGCCTGAATAACATTAAATATTTGTTCAATTATTGATGGCTACTTATAAATTAGTGGACAATTCATGCCACGAGAGAACATTCAATCCTGTAGGGTTGGTCTGTGACTATCTAATGTGATTTCAGGTTACCTGGTAGTAAAATAAGGTAGCTCTAAAATACGCAAATGCTGAGAAGTTAATTAATTTACTTCAGCAATTAGGCAAATTCTTTTTAAATATAGCAAAGTACCTGGTCTCGACCTTACGTGTTACGGATTTTCAACTACTGCACCTTGAGATCGATTTTATCACTTTATTCCTTTCGGGTTTAATTCCTATTTATAATACAAATCAAACTGTGTTTATTTTAATAATGTGTCTTTATTTTCATTAGTCTCATGGGCCGTCTTTGTGTATTTATTTTGTGCAAAAAGTGTAAATAAATGTAGTAGAAAATTATATTTACAACCTCTAAGTAAAATAAAAATAACCTTGTATGTTTTAAATTTCTTTTTTAAAACAACTTCTGTAAATAAGCATGCCAACTATGATAAGTGGTAACCGTAACCTATAGACCTACGTTCTATAAGCACTGTAGAAACAATTTTATTCTAAAAAAATATAACCAAACCGACACTGACCGTTAAGAGGATTTTCTTAAATTTTCTCACCGAATAAAACCAAAATGCGGAATTTAAATTGCGAACAGTTTTAAATTTTTTTATTTTATTATCATTATCATCCATCCATCTACGTCCACTGTTGGACATAGGATTTTTTGGCTTTTCTTTTTGCGGCCTTGACTGGTCTGAGCCCCTAGACAAGTGTCAAAGATTTCTATTCTATTCATACAATACTTGTTTAGGGCCTCTGATACGACTATGTACTTAATTATAATTTTTTTACACTTACCTATCTTTTGTTAAGTATTTTAATGTCTCAAATCTATGTTAAATTACACATTTTTAACTCTTAAAAGGTAGCAAGAGCCTTAGTAAATAGCTCTCTTATAATTCATTAAACAAAAAACGACCAACAACAAAATAGACAATAAAAATAGAATGTGGGACGCCACATAAACGATAACAATTATATTTATCCATATTGTAGGTATTAACTATTACATTTTGTCCTATAACATAGCACAATCAATATTTATTTAAATAAATACTAGGTTTTAATAAAAATAATGTATTTTAGACCTATGTATGTCTAAGATACATAAAAGGCTTTATGATAGGTTTGTAAAACTGAAGAAATTTAAACAACAGAGTTTATATTATTATTATTGTAGGTATATAAATTAAAATGTTTCTTTTAAGTACGATTAAAAGGCAGTGTCCAATATTTAAATTCTCAATGAATCAATTAATTTGATGCAAAGTATCTCGGCAACTTTGCCACCCCAGTGTTGCAGTTATTTCGATTCTTAAAACGACTTATCATCAAAATTTACTGTTTGTTTCGCTGAAACTTCGAAATTTTGGTAGTGTGGTCCAAATTAAGCGATGTAGACTTTAAAAAAAATAGTTTTTTAAGTGTTTTGCTTGAGTAGATGCTTTTTTTACCTATTCATTTACTAATTGCTACAAATTACCAAACATCACTATCGCTTGCTATGACAGGAGTGACTACAAATAGTTAAAAGGCTTAAAACTTATTGACTATGAAACGGTTTGTCACTACTTTCTATGGATTTTAATACTTACATCTAAATTTTTTGTTTATTAAAATGTGTTGAAGTAGCGCTTCACTCGCGTGAATGTCGGTTATCGCATTTTTCTTACAAACTTTCATCCCCTATCTTAACCCGTTTAAATTATTATTTTTGTGATAAAGAAAATAAAAAGTTGTTTTTAGAGGTCTATTCTATCTCTTTAACAAATTTCATCAAAATCGGTTTAGTGGTTTAGGCGTGTGACCGTAACAGACAAAGTTACTTTCGCATTTAAAATACTAGTATGGATTATACGTGCCAGCCACATGATACCTACTAATTAGTACCCAAGCATTATGGTTACTTACTTTATATATAGATGTCACCTAATTCATGTTAACAGAACATATTTGACTGGCCTGTTGGTCTGGTGGTTAGTGACCCTGACTGCTAAGCCGCAGGTCGTGGGTTCGATTCCCACCCAGGACAAATCTTTGTATGATGAGCATAATTGTTTGTTCTGTGTCTGGGTGTAATTTATCTATAATATGTATGTATTTACAAAAAAAAATGTATATAAGTAGTATATCAGTTATTTAGGGTACCCATAACACAAGCAAATATAATTGCTTAATTTGGGGCTAGATGGCGCTGTGTGAATGTGGTAGAATATTATTATTATTATTATTATTATTATTATATTTTTAAAATATAGCTGAGATTAAATGATAAAAATTAAAAACTACGAATTAAGACACTAAATTGCGACGTGGCCACTCATGATGCGTAAACCTTCATAATTAAATCGCTCCAATGCTCTGCCTTGCACTAAGACTGTTCTCCCCTCAGCATTACTCAGTATTTCGCTTAGACAAGATTGTTAAGAAGAAATTTTAATTAAGCTTACATTTCTAAATTTTCATCAACGCTTGTGACGATTCTGTTTGTCTCGCTAAATTATGGTATATGACATTCAATTGTTACTGTGGTTTATAAAGTGAAACTTATTTACAATTATTTAGCTAACAACAGCACTGTACATGGTTAAACGGTAGTAGATTACTGCTGGTTCTAGCATGAATAGCCCGGATCGAGCGGGGAAGTACTAACATAGAATATGTACGAAAAATATTAGTTTCCATGGTAATGAGGGTGTTTAGAAAAATTTTCGCCATCAGTTGGCGCCACTTCAACTTTCACATTGGGCCAATCAGGGGTTAACTTGACAGCTAGACCTGATTAGTCGATGCTGCCACCTCGTGGGTACCATTTTAGAAAACTGTCTCAGCAATTTTATTTAGTCCTTAATCACGTGCATTATACATTTTGTAAATTAAACATTAAAATTGCCGAAATGAACACTGAAAAATATTTGTTTTGATAGCGCTGTCAAAATGGAAGACCTTTTACCAAAGTGGCGCCAACCGATAGCAAAAATTGTTCTAAACACTCTCATTGCTTCGCTCGGTGAGTGAGAGCGCCGGCAGTCCAATTACGCCCTCGTCCTTTTCCTTCTCCCTTTTTCCAAGATGCGGTCGGCATCGGCTTGGTTGTGTTTTCTAAGCATTATTTTTGCAATGTTCAGAAAACATACCAGTGTCCGTAGCTTTCGGTTATCATATAGCCCACCTGGTGATGGCCATCTATCAAAGATGCATAAAAAACAGCAAGGGCGATTAGACTGGCGCACAATAATGAGATTAAAATCTATGACATTACGATCCAATCTTAAGTAATACTACTAAGAAACTAAAACAGACTAGTTTATTAGAGACGTTGTTATGCTGGTTGCAAAATCCAACATTGTTGCTGAAACAACTAATTTAGGAGAGCAGAACACCTCAGTGAACTAACTAGACTCAGCGGATCATGTTCTGTTCAGGCAATTCAAGGCAAGCATAGTAGTAATGTTGTGAACAGAAGAACATCATCAACAGCCAACATATTTTTCTTATGCTCTGCGATTTTAAAACACACCAATGTTAAGTGGCAAAAGAGCTGAATCTACAATGCTGACCTGTAGAGACATTATGATAGCACTTTTCATGAGAAAAATAAGGTGCGCAAGAGTAACACCTGCAACTTGCAGGAATTGTTCCACGCTACCGATAACGCATAATTTGTAGCTGATTTCTGAGTGCCTAGTGCGAATTTGTTTTATGCAATCGACATTCTTATGCCGTTTGGTGCTCCGATAGACCCAAATCCAAACTCCAACCAATCAGAGAGCCAAACACTCATCTTTTCGGACAAAGTCTGATTGCCATCGTCACGCTAAGAATAAGAAGAGAAAATGAAAATGAAAATATATTTATTCATATAGGTTAATTAAATTAACACTTATGAACGTCAAAGTTTATAAAATGTCAGCAAATTAACCTACAGCCAGTTCGCTGACGTAGTAGAGCCATGAAAAAAACTGGCAAGAACTCAAAAAAAAATTGTTCTAAAAAGAATGCCCTACTCTTTTTATAACAATTTTTGAAAGTTACAAACCAAGTAGCATGCAAAGTGACACAGGCAATACACTTATCTCTATAGGTAATTAATTACAGCTTTCTATGTTGTAAAGAAAATAAAGAGTAAAATTACAGGTTTTACAGGCTGCCTCAATTTGCATATTGCTACAAAAGGTAAAGGCAACATGAGAACTGTGGTAAATGTTTCTATGTAGGTATTTTATGAACAGTTAATATTTGCTATAAGTATATAGTAAGATGAACTTAATTTACCACAGCAGTTCACAATGTAGCTTTATTTCACCTGTACAATGTACCTGTATTACAAGGGTGAAATAAGCACTGAAAGCAAACCTGGTTTTTGACGATGAAAGGATGCAAAAGTCTCTTTGCTTGTCTTACAACGGGCAGGTCGGTATAGGGTTTATTCACGCAGTAACTTGTTGATAATTTCTTTGGACACTTGCCTATAAACTTAAATTTGTATTACAAGGGTGTTGACGTTAACGGGTAGTTCACCTCTTTATCTTATTAAACAACATATTTGCTTAAATTAACGTTCCAGCGCTAACATTAATTCAGAAATAATTAAAGAAACGATTAGAACACTTCAGCCCCTTGTAGAGGCCGAAAGTTGTTAGCACAAAATAGGGCTGTCTCATGCAATAAACTTTGTTCAGGAATTTCATTAGTTTCGTTCAATAAATTAAGAGGTTATGCTCGCGTGTGTCGACCCTGCAATTACCTCGTCTCGCGGAGGTGTAATGAAGAACCTCTTGTATACCAGGAATAGGAAGGTATTTGGATATGACAGTTTGCATGCAAATTTTCTTGAATAATCTGTACTATTATATAAAGCGTAAGAGTTTGTTTGTTTGAACACGCTAATCTCTGGAACTACCAGTCGGGTTTTAAAAATTCTTTTTGCGTATGATAGGCCAGTTTTTGAGGAAGGTTATAGGCTATGTAACGTCACGCTACTCGCAATGGGAGCAGAGAAGTGAGCAAAGACGCGGGTGAAACCACGCAGCGGAAAGCCAGTTTTGTATAAAATTTAATCAGTTAATATTTTTGTTGAGTACCTGAGATCGTTAAATTTATAATGGTCTTCACTTACTTATTGCAAAAATTTCTAAACGTAATAAGTTCAAAATCTTTAAATGAAAACACCTAAATCTAACACCTATAGGTGTCCAGAATTCGGCTATTTATTTAATTATACATACCTATCTATTTAATTTAACTTGCATGAATTCACCGGTTTATATAAAGATTCGTAAATACTCAATTATTTTATATATTAAGCGTCTATTAAGGATATGAATTCCATAATGTACGGTTTCTCGTACACGATGCTCATGATGCAATATGAAAAATAGCAATTAAATATAATTATATTATAAACTTCATTCAAAGCTTTACGTTATTATCTAATACATCTTTATTTATTATCAAACTTGAGTATTAATATATAAGGCGCTTCTGAATATAGGTAGGTAGATATCTTCCTATTTACTTAAAATTCAAAATTATTTACTTAGTAGAGTTTTATTCTTTTACTAGGAGGTCCATGATTTTATGATTTTATTATCTTTATAGATATGGACATCCTAGACGTTGTGAGAGTGGAACTTGATGCAAAATCGTTACTTTCAAAGAATCTGTGATGTATACAATAAATGTAGTGCACACAGATTATCTGTGACGTCTCGCTCTGGCTCTTCATCTGTCATCCGTGGCTGGCGAATGTCCTGGTAAAGCGTGCATTTACAGAGTGGTTGTTTTAATGTTGTTCAAAATTTCAATTTTATTCAAAATAGTGAATATCACTGTATCTAAATCCAGGATAATTTTGCTTAATTTGTTTTATAAAGGAGTTTAAATATAATATAATAATATCACAACAACTACTTACACGCAACGCCATCTAGACCCAAAGTAAGCATAATTATTTGTTGGGTTCTAGAATGCGGATATACATACTTTCTTTTTTGCAAATATGTACATACATATTATACATAGAAACACCCAGCCCAATGCAAATAGATATGTTCATGCATACAAATATTTGCACTGAATCACCTAAAATCATGTACCACGAATACCATACCAATTTTTTTTTTTATATATTAGCCTACTAAAGTGACTCTACCCCGCCTGATGGTAAGCAGTCAGTGGAATCCAGAAATGGTGGCCACCATACCAAAAGCCATCGTTTTAAACGGCTGGTATGGTGGCCTCCACTATGGCGGCTGAGAATGGGGTTAGGGGAAAGGAGTGAGGGAGGTGAGGAAAGAGGAAAGAGGAGAAATTGGGCCTCCGGCACTCTCACTCACCGAACGAAATGCAGTAGTACGAATACTACTACTCTTACGTCGATCTTCTATGAGAGGGTAGTACTTTCTCGGACGATCCGGCCCATTAATGCTGAAACCAGCGTAGATCTACTACCGTATAAAACCGTATAAACGTTGCTGTATAGATGCTGAAAATACATTAAAATATTGACAAATATGACCAAACTAGCTGTTCCCCACGGCTTCGCCTGCGCCTTAAATGTGTTTTCTTTGTCTCCTTTGATAAAACGTAGCATATGTACGTCTACGGCATCGAATCTACCTATATACCAATTTTCATCGAAATCGGTTTATCCGTTTAGGTGCTGAGTGATAACCAAGACACATACATACTTTAACATTTATAATATAAATGGGATACTACGTAGCACCAACAAAATATAGATATTATTATATATTATTATCTTTATTATGTACGAATGCAGTATGTAAAAGTTACAAAAACGCTTAGAGATTATCACGATCTTTCGATTTTGAGTCTTATAGTTATACGAATACGATTTATGGTCAAGTCAACCGTCGTTGGTGTCCGAGCGTTCACGTAGCTGTGCAGTAGACTCCCGGCTTGGAATGCTAATACAAGCTGTCCTAGTATATTTATTTGTCTGTGTATCATGCTTCGATAGTTAGCTGCTACCTTGTACCTACTGTATTTCAGCTTTAAATTAAAGACTTTATAATGAAACTAGCTTTCCGCGGCGTCTTTGCTTACTGCTCTGCTCTGGTCACCCGTAGCGTGATGTTACATAGCCTATAACCTTCCTCGAGAACTAGGCTATCATACGCAAAAGATTTTTTTTATTTCGACTGGTAGCTCTAGAGATTAGCGCGTTCAAACAAAAAATATTTATCAAAAGTTCTGTAGCTCTACCGTGAGTAATTCTCTTCGATGATGGCGTAAAATAATAGTCATTTGTATGTAATGAAATAATTTTTAACAAAAAGAAAACCGACTCAAAACGGGAAGGAAACATAAAAGTAAAAAATTAATTTACATAGCACAAAGTAATTTATAGTTTGATTTAGTTAATCAGAAATAATTAAATAAGTATTTTATGGTTTGAAGTTGGTGCCAAGTAAAACAATAACTAGGTATTTATATGTATTATCAAACTTAATTTGCTATTGTAGTAAGGTTCATATAGTACTTAAAACAATAACTAGGTACCTATAGGTATTATCAATCTTAATTTGCTATTGTAGTAAGGTTCTTATAGTATTTAGTTATTGAGTGTTTACTTGGCATCAAGTCGGTTAAAAATGAAAATTTTCTCTCACCTAAAGGTCCGTTTAGTGACAGTGTCCACCACTCTTGACCTCCACCTAACAGCATACTATCACATACAATGGAGTTATTTTAATAGACAAGTATTTAACGCATTATCTTGGTTGACTGTGTAGAGAGAGCAATTTTTCTGAGAACTAAATTTTCCATACAAAGATTATACGTTGTCACGGTGATCAAAACTCATGTTCACTGTTTGTTAGTTTTTGTATAAATGAATAATATTATTTGCCTCCAAACTATGTTGGCGATAACCGTTTGTGTAATCTATAGCCTTAATATAATGAAATATGATAAAAATACCTCTGCAATATTACAATTAAATTATATAAATTGTAACGCTGCGTTAATATATCACAAATTTTGTTATGTATTGGGAATTGCGCAGTAAAGAATAATAAAATGAAAATGTAGTAGAATAATAATGACTGGTATGAGGTTAACAAATCGTCATAACTACGGTTTTAATTAACTGATAATAACAAAATGGATTTTAATTTATATGCAGATAGATACTTGAATATAATACGAATATAATTACATACAACTTTGTAGCGTCCGGAATCGAGAATCCCAATCCACTAGGAAATTATCTAAGCACCTGTTATCGGTGTTTGGTTTCAGTTCAGTTCACTGAAGTACTAAACATTGGATGGATAGTAGCCTTCAGTACCTCTGTGTGAATCTGTCAAGTATGATCAAAAACCATCCAAATTTAATGTTTGGAGAATTCTTGGTGCAGTTCGTAGTCGCCAAATTAACAGTGAAATGCAGAAAATCAGTACACTATCTGAAAACTAGACTATCTTTGTTGTTAAAAATTGCACAGGAATATCGACATCTTCACGTAATTTCTAACATTAAAAGTCAGAGCTAATAAAATACTCTACGAGTAAAACTTTTAAACAACCGGCTACCGTAGTTATATAGGCTGGTATATTTAAAAATACAGCTACTAATTTGAAGAACCAAATCCTGTCAAATGATTCACAAAATAAACATTGAAGCCCATAATCCCCCACGTTCGAACATTACCCACAAAAACACTGCCGCCGCATTTGTATGTATTGCAAAATTCAATAGGATTGCTTATAACGCTGCGGACTCATCGCTACCGTTCTTCGGGTTATGAAATTGGATCCAGCGACAATAAAATACATAATTTAGGCTCAAACGCCCCACAGTAGGGGCAGCCGGGACGTGGCGTGGAGGGGTAAAGCCAACTTATTGTATTAGACACAGTAAATTCTCCTAAGACACACGTGCCGACAATCATTGTGGCGGGAATTGGGTACGAGTGTTCTAGACAAGGACTTTTAAGAAGGTTTGGACGTATTTAATTTAAATATAAATATTATTTTATTTTCTTGCACAAATAATGTAAAAAAGCTTATTAAATTCTACACTAATACTGAATGCCAATATTAAACATGACTTATATTGCTATTGCTTCTTCGACAAAATTACTATTATCGATTTATCTACGACATTCACTGGCCATAGTTGGCAAATGTTATTTGTTTACGAATTTAATTAAATGTAAAATACATAAACCTTAAGGTACGTAATATCTGCATTGATAAGTTCAAAATGTCGGTTCTGGCACAGCTGTTTAATTATCAGCCGCAGTTATAGACGAGTTGGTAGAGAACTTTGCCGCCAATCCAACCAACGGCGGATCCCAATCTGTAGGCAATAGGCGCCAGTTGCAGCAACATGATGTGTTGATAGCCACATCGTGTACTTTGTTTTATCATCCCGTAGATAAACCAAGGTAAAAAAAAAACTATGATTTTTCTGTTCAGATGTTTGCAATGTTTATACTTAGGTACTTAAATATAGGTACATGATGTCACAAGTCAAGGAGCACGACAGCAGCACCACTTTAGCTATTGTCACGTCTATCATTAGCAGAAATGTTAAAGTATGTAACATCACGCTACAGCTAGCAGCTAGCTGAGCTAGCAGAGCAGTAAGCAAAGTCAGAAAGCTAGTTTTGTTTTTCCATATGATTTAACATGTTGGTTCTCACTAAAATTACTTAGATCTGTTACCTCATTAACCAACAAAATAAAACAAAGATATGACTTTACGTAGTAGACAAGAGAGATGCCTACCTAGGTATGTACACAATAAAAATATTTTACAAATAAATTAAATTTATTGTTACAAAAATCCGATTTTAATTCGGTATAGATTGTGTAGGTTGCCGAAGTTTAAAAATGCAATATCTTAAAATATCAGAAACTTATCAAGTGTAAAATTAATTTCACAGCGGCCATTCTCCAAGATAGTTCATCAAACTTTCAAGATTCAGATGAGCATAAAATAGGCAAGGAGCTCCTTCGGAAAACTTTTCTGTGTAACGGAAATTAGTTCTAACATTTTACTAGTTTTTTAAAATACTCCAACAGCAGTAAGGAAGCCAGAGAAAATGAAGATATTTTTCCAAATGAGAAAGGTGGTCGGGGGAGGGGGTGAATAATAAGAAAAGAGGGCAAAAATTATAAGTTGAATAATTAAGGTAGGTATAGTGTTATACATGTGATTAGCAATGATTATATAGTTATATATTTCTTCATTTTTCTCAAATGCTTTATAAAAGCACGAAAAAATACTGCCTCACTTATATTCTCATGCGTGACGTAAGTACGTGTCTCAGCATACCGTGCATTGCTCAACATATACAGAAACGAAGGGCTTGTAAATCTTATTGCGATTTTGGTTAAAAATTATTTAGCTCTTTATTTTCGACAACTGTAAACGATTATTCTGTTAGCTAAAATCTAGTTATGCACCTAGACAATTACCACATTTTACTGGAATATTACATATGCCCGAGCCTTTATCTTACTTTGGTGAAAGCTGAAAGCCCTAAAAGCGTTTTGGTGGTTTGCTGGATAAAAGTTTTTCCATGGTAAATTACTGACTAGTTTAAGAAAGTCTTTAACTTCAGACAACAATGTCGTCTTTCCTGTACAGTGATGGCAAAAATTCTAATGCCCCGTACCACGCATCACCCGTTCTATCATTCCTATAGCAATAAATGCTCTCAATAGATAACACGTCATTGATATGCAGGATAAACAGCATTGGGGAGAGTATTCCGGTACGCCAGTATTAACGCTAACATAAACACTGACGATCCATCTAAGGGATTATGTAGAAACAACTTCAGTATGCCGTATACATAAAAATATTATTGCAAAAATGTTTCGGAAAAATTACCACTATTATAGCAGATGCACTTTAAACACGGCAGCAGAAATTAATATTTTCTCAAGTCAGCATAAACCAATTACGTGGCTACACCAGCCTGTGGTGTTTTTCAGCATCAAATTGCTTTACGCGAGCTCTGAAATGTTAAACGCTTATTAAATTTGAAATCAAAAGGGTATGTGTGTGTTTCTGTGTGTTTGCGTTTTGTACTATACCTGATATATCTTGGATTCATAATTTTTTTTTTATTTTATTTGTTAATGATTTATTAATTCTGACCTGCTAATAGACATCATCATCAATCATTGGAGTGTATAGTCGATTATAAAATTGCATTAAGTCAAAGTCAAAGTCAAAGTATTTATTTCATTTTGATCATAAAGTATGATGCTTATGAAAAGTCAACATTACATGAAGTCAGCCAATTGACCTACAGCCAGTTCGCTGACGAGGTAGAGCTGTGAGAAGAACTGGCAAGAGACTCACGCCACTCTTTTCAATCGCCAGGTAATTACAGTTATTTGTATGAGTTACAATTTAAACATTCAACGCAACCAAAGAACCATACAAAGTAATTATTACAAATGAACCAATTAATATAATTACTAAGATTAAAGAAAGAAAAGAGAGGATTTCAATTATTTAGTTTTATCTAGTATGGTAATTTGACTACGTATTTTAGTTAAACTGCACCTCCTGGTCACATTGCACGACAAGGTAATACTGGATTGAATATTAAATGTATGCCATGCCAAGATTGACCAGTCATCCCAAGTAGCACCCGTTCACGAGCATGACGCACGGGCCAGCCATCATCACCCTCGCCATATTAGAGGGAAGGTTATGACACCACAAGCACTGACATTTTAGTGAGCATGACAATACAGGTCATGGGTGGTAAAAGAACCATAATAAAGGTATTACGCCTTACGAACTCATAATGATCATGATATGCATCCACTTCACATTAAATTTTACTACAATAGTCAACATAATTACAATAAAAGTCAATATAATTACTATAATAATAATCAATATACTTTATTAGGTACCACCCTTAGTGTAAATATCGTTTCTGTAACACAAAACAATAATGTCTGTTTTAGATTGCAAGTGCTCTCACTAAAGTGACACTTTGTTGAGACTAAACTGAAATGACATTTTGATGGAAATTTTTCTAAAAGTGGTAAAGCAAATATGTGGTCGACTATGCATAAGGTACTATACCTAAATAAGAACTTCATCACTCACTGATCGGTAAACAATCAGCGGGTTAAGCAACTAATAACGCCCACTTGCACGTTGCACTATGCGGTTACCCATGGATGGGTAACCGCACAGTGATACCTATTTGATCTGTGAGTCTCCGTGTTTCGGAGGGCACGTTAAAAGTCGGTCCCGGCTGATTGCATGTTAACAACGGTCGTTAAGTCAAGTCTGATGCTTCTATAATAAATTGTGCGCGACCTGAACAAACCCTGACACAAGGTTGACCACTAAACACTCGATAAGAAGAAGAAGAACGTCTTCAAAGAACGGAACTGTTAAACAACCCGATATGCATGACTCGTGCGCAGAAAGATGAGACTATGCACCAACGACCATATGAAAGTGATCCATTGTCTGCAAAAAGAATGATCATTTCAAACACAAGAGAAGTCAAAATTATTTGGCACTGCATTTAAGTATCACATTAGTCATTTACTCATTAACATTTGGACACGTAACTTGGATACATTTACTTTCAACCAATCATGTAATATTATCCTCATGGGTATCGCGCGTTTGATTATAGTTAATGTTCATCATTCTAGTTAATGTTTCTAGGTATTCCTTGTGTTCCTGCTCGCAAATATATTTTGCATTCAGTGTTTTAACCAAAGAAATGTTCAGTGTTGAAGTGAGAATTTATCGGCGTTCCGCCCACTTAAATAATTTTCTAAGGGTCCAATTTCTCACTGGTTTATTGTTCGAGGATTCGTTGCACGGCTCTTAACGACGTTAATTTCGAATTAATTCGCGTGATACTCCCGCGCCTTGATTAAACTCTGATTAGGAAATAAATCTCGTTCTATTTGGCGTTCAAAAGTCGTTGTGTTCAAATTGGAAGGTAACTATGCCTTGGTTGGGAGAATTAATTAAATTTTTAAATTATTGGTATATCTCTGCACTTAAGTGAAACCCAGCATCGGTATACACATTGCTTAAAATTACTTAAAAGAAGATGATGTAATGTCGTAAGATGCAAATGTTGCAATTATTAGAAATTAACGCTCTTGGATGAGAAGTGTATTTATTCATCATCATTCATCAAGTGTTTTGTGTAGAGTAATCAGGAACTCTTAATGTCTATGATATTGTTGTTTGGGTATAAAAACTTGTAATTAGGTACCTACTTAAAACCATTTATTGCACGCGCATTATTTTAATAATTAATTT
Organism: Parascotia fuliginaria; assembly: GCA_963082885.1. Lineage (NCBI taxonomy): Eukaryota > Metazoa > Arthropoda > Insecta > Lepidoptera > Erebidae > Parascotia > Parascotia fuliginaria. The sequence continues at coordinate 3,105,328 of OY720175.1, forward strand.
ATTAATTTTAATAAAATGTAACGTGCTATTAGTACCTACTATTTTATCTTTTAACACTTTCTTATCTAAAGCAAACCTAACGATAACTGAGTTATTTAATGAATAAAACATATAATTACACGCAGCCGCCATAGCTGAAAGTATAGCAAGCCTCCATCAAACGTCAGGTGCACAAACAAGCATGGATTCGAAGTCGGGCTCAAGCCGAGGTGCACTATTCATCGCTTGTGGTGCCCATTCACTTGTACTAGTCTCGCTCGTTCCGTCTCTACGCCGATTCATTCCACGTCTCAAACCCGCATTATTTAAAAAGAAATTTCTAGAAAATTTTCAGACGTATGCTTTGAGTGTGAGCTCATTATGGCTCTCTGTGAATACAGGTGTTCATTAACGCCACTAGTACGGGAAAGGAATTTTTCATTTGTGAGCGGTATTGAGCTCACACATGGTATTGTAAATTCAATGCAGATTCAATGAAACTACCTCTTGTAATTTTCTTTCATAATTTTACTAGCAAGGAATATTTAATACCTATATTAAGATATATTTTAGTTTAATAAACAATTAAGCAGCGTTTAAGTAAAATTAACTTTTGGCAAAGTATTCGCATATCATAGCCTTATAATTAGTGAAATTCTACAAACTCAATAATAATTGTTTCGGTGCTTAGTTAGGTGTTTTTTGTTTTAGCAACTATTTAAAATTTATTTAAAATCAACTCGCATCGCGCAACGAGACTACATTAGCACAGCTAATTGACACAAGTAAAACAAGACTTATATTTAAATTGCATATAAATATTTATATTGAGTATGATTTTATTGGAATTGCAGATACAATATTAATATTTCGACTGGCCTGTTGGTCTAGTGGTTAGTGACCCTGACTGCTAAGCCGGAGGTCGTGGGTTCGATTCCCACCCAGGACAAACCTTTGTGTGATGAGCATGATTGTTTGTTCTGTGTCTGGGTGTAATTTATCTATAATATGTATGTATTTACAAAAAAAAAAAATGTATATAAGTAGTATATCAGTTGTTTAGTACCCATAACACAAGCAAATATAATTGCTTAATTTGGGGCTAGATGGCGCTGTGTGAATGTGGTAGAATATTATTATATTATAATATTATTATTAATATTAGAAATAAAATGCATATTCATTCTATTTTCAGAGCCGTATATGATTTAGTACTGTGTACCTACTGAGAATTATATAATAAAAATTTCAGACATCAATCACTAACCACTTTAAAAAAGAAGAACGTCCTCAATTCCTATTCAGTCTCTGTTATGAAGCTGGAGACTGCCGGTTTTTTTTATTTTGATTATTTATGTACTAGGAACTCTAATGTCAATAATTATGTACATTTTAATACTTTACTTTATCTTAAAAAGTCTTGATAAAACACTGGCTGTATATTAATTTAAGTGTATAAAGTAAGTAATAAACAGTAATTACATAAAAAAATGACAATCTTTTCCTGTTTCTGTATAAAAATAAAATATTCTTTTTACATCTCATACTTATTATGTATCTTTTTTTACAAAAACACTTGCTTGATAAATGGCCAGATGAATATCAGTTAAGAAAGCTACATAAGAATGTCTTTGAAAGCTCTGAACTACCTTAGCCACCTTTACCATTGTTACCTGTGCTAGACACAACTTTTTTCTATCCCTATCTGTGTTCGATCCCTAGCGATGTGGTGCAAGGCAAGAAAATATGTTAAATATTTTTCTCTTTATAGAGATTATTTTTGAATGGAGAAAGTTAAGATTTTATACCAACGAATTATTCAGATTGAAATGAATGAATAATGAATAATATAATATAAAATGCAAAAATTAAATTTTAATATTCTTTATTATTTTTACGTAATTGCTAAAAAGTAACAGACTTTATGAAAATTAGATCAAGTCTTTTCACTACTACGAAAAAATATTAATAACGCACTTGTCACCTAGAATACATAGAAATAATGCCGTGCGCAAGAGCGTGTGATTTGATTGATGATTTGAAAGTTAAAACATTTAAAACAATGATTTATAATAATGATATTATATGACTTGCCTGGTAGAGGCGTATGTGTGATGCTGATGATGATATGACTTTCTAATAATTCAAATATTGTGTAGCAAATATTGAAATTGTTTACTGTCACGTCTTAAAACAAACAGATACCTACCTACGTAGTCAGACGTAGTAGTAGACTGTAGTGCTACTGAAAAATTAAAAAAGCAGGTCATCTATACCTTTGAGATATGGTTTTGTAAAATTTCAATTAAAACTATTACGAGAAGCCTACGAGTATAGTTATAAATTAGTTAACACTTTAATTTCAATTCAGAATTTTCTAACCAAATAAAAATTACAAGCATTACAAGCAGCCGTAACCGACGTGTGTGTAGAAAAGATTTGAATGTTGAAGACGCATGAAGGTATACGATTCAAACTATCGCAGCAAATGGCGTTCTATAGTCTCTGCTTACCTCATTAATGCAAAACAGACGTGAAGTTATGTATGTATGTATAAAAAATACATACTTGTCAACTTGAATTATTTTCTTCTCGCTCGCATCTTGTAACTTGTCGTACACGAGACGATTGCGGACGTGATCTTGGAATACTGAGATCTCTTTGAATACTCACTACTCACCCGGGTGCAATTGACGATGGAATCGCTAAAGCAATAGGGCTACGTTTTACCTAAAGATTTTAAATTTACTTATTCCGAAATCCTTTAAGAATATTCTTTCTTAAATCTTTGTTATTGTATTTTTGTAGACTCTTGCAGCTTTAGTTAAGACACTTCAGAGTAAGTATCTTATATTAAATTTTATTTGTGCTTAGATAACTAAGGCCAAATAATTACTAGGTATTCTCACCTAGTCTAAAATTATAATGTATTTATTTTGAACAATTTATATTAAATTGATAAAGCTGACGTGTGAATTTTCAGTGTCCATTTATGGTTATATATTAAAATAATAATTACTAATAAATGCTTTCAATAGATGTAATTAACTGCTATTTCGAATTCCAAAATATAATACTTATATTATATAAATAACTCACCGCTCTCAGCTCAGATAAAAATCTTTAATTTTTTTCTTCGCATTAAAATTATCTATCTATACATATAATAAAAATGTAACCGATCGCTGTCTGTACATGGAAGATATATGAGAAAAAAAAATATTGGGACCTTTATCAACGCAAATAGAATCCAAAACAATGATTGTTACAATTTTTGTCTGTTTGTCTGTTTGTCTGTTAGTCTGTTTGTCTGTTTGTCTGTTTGTCTGTGCGTTTGTTCACGCTAATCTCAGAAACGGCTTATCCGATTTAGATGTGGTTTTCACTAATACATTGTGGTAAGCTTCACTTAACATTTAGTGTTTGTTTCATGTCAATCGGTTCATAAATAAAAAAGTTATGCCAATTTAAAGAATTACGTCGAACATTTGTTAATTTACTACGAAACCTGATAGAAACAGAGACTTTAACAGGTTACGGAATCTGATAGCGATTTTATTTTTCGGATTCCTCTCATTCTAAACAATCTTCCGTTTAGTTTTAAATGAGTCCAGTTTCCAGTGAGCCTATGTTTTGCGATGACAAGTAATAAAGCCCAAGGTCAGACACAACTAAAAGTTATGGGTGTGGATCTAAGTATTAGCTGTTTTTCGCACGGTCAGCTTTATGTGGCTCTATCACGTATTAGCATTCCTAGCAGCCTGTATGCTTTGATCCTCGATGGCTATACGTCTAATCCATACATCCATACACCCATACATATTATATAAGGCTTTATCCTGACTGACTGACTGACTAACAGACAACGCACAGCCTAAACTGCTGGTCGTAGTGAATTGAAATTCGGAGGGTGTGTTTGTCTAAATGTCTAGAGGTTGTACGTAAGGGTTTTGTAAAATTAAATTCCTAAGTGTGTGAAAAGGGATGAAAACGATTGTATGAATCTTCTTCATTTTTTAACTTACAGTTTTGAAATTTTGTTTTGGAATACTTCTATTTAAATCAAAAATATCCTTATAATTTATTTTACCAGGAGTGGATTTAGAGGGGTGAAATTAGGGATGAAATATTCTATACAAAGATCTTTAGCTTTTGAAGCAATCGACATGAAATTTGCAGGGAGGAGGAGGGAGGGAAAGGAGGGAGGAAAAGGAGAAATTGAGGGGAAGGAGGAAGGGAGGGGAAAGTGAGAGGGAGGTGATCGGGAAGTGAGAGGTAAGTGATGGGGAAGTGAGGGGGAAGTGAAGAGGAAGTGTGGGGAAAATGCGGGAGAAGTGAGGGGAAAGTCAGGGAGAAGTGACGGGAAAGTGAGGAGAAAGTGAGGGGCAAGTGAGGGGGAAGTGAGAGGGAAGTGAGGAGTGAGTGAAGGGGTAGTGAGGGGAAAGTGAGGGGGAAGTGAGGGAGACGGGAGAGGAAAGGAGGGGGAAGGGACGAGGAAAGTAAGGAGTTCTCGAATGGTGGAAAAAGGGAGGAGAAGGGATAGGAAGCGATAGGAAGGGAGAGGAAAAGAGGAAAAGGAAGGAGAAGAAAGGGGGAAGAGAGGGGAAAGCGAGGAGGCAAGGTAGAAGGAAGTGGAGGAAAGGGCAAGAGATGCTGGAGGAGGGGCAAGGGATGCAGAAGGAGGTGAAGAGGAGAAGGGGGTGGGGAGGAGAGAAAGAAGGAAACTGTGGAGAGTGGAGAAAAAGAGCGATAGGGAAGAAGGGGAAGGGGAAAGTTATTGTAGTGAAAATTTGCCTTTGTGTATTGTATATTGTTTTTACGAGGGATATCTTTAGGTAGGTGAAAGAGGATTTGTATGAATGGGAGATTAAAAATAGTATGAAAAACAGTATTTAAACAATATAAAAATGTCTATTGAAAAAAACGACATTCACGCGAGCGAAGCCGCGGGCAAAAGCTATCTATATACATAAAAGCAAAAGGTCACTCACTCACTCATCACGAAATCTCAGAAACAACAAGTGCTAGGAATCTCAAACTTTGCATGGTCGTTCCTATTAGGATATAGGTGCTCCCTTAGACGGAATTTTGCGAAATCCATTCCCTAAGGGAATATAAAGGGGTGGCAAAGTTTGTATGAAACTTCTATAGTTTTTATAGTAGGATTACCAAATTACTAGAAAATACTCTTTTTTTAATATCCAGAAGCAACCCTTATTAAGTGGGCAAATAAGAGTCGCAAGTTTGTGTGAAAATGGTTTGTCAGTTTTAGCGGTAGCGGGTTTAAACTGGATTCGCCATAGAGACGGATAATACTGATATTTATTACTGATACAATGTTCGATTGCCATAAAATTAGGCACGCAATATTCTCATAGAGGCACACCCATCTGAATTTTCACGCGAACGAAGTCGCGGGCAACAGCTAGTTTGAAATATATGTAGTTAAAGTTGTAATTTGGGGCAAAAAGAATTTTTCTGCTTTAACAAGCTTAAAGTATTATTGTCATAACCATATCGGCATAAACAATCGAAATCTCAAATAAAGCTTCCAGCAATGAGTACCGAACTGCTGTGAGATATTGATCTCAATAGAACTCATTGGTCCCAAAATCAATTAGAGTCGACATTCGTCGTGGCCGACTATAGTTGCCGTGGCTCCGACATACTGATATGGTTAGCAAAAAAATAAACTAAGAACTAATGAAAATAAAATTTTATTCGTGAAAGAATTATGCTTAGTTCTTAGTTCAGTATATTAGTACAAAATTCTCATAGTTTGTTTAAGAATAATAGAGATAAAACATGTCATTTGTAGAATAGAATACTTCTATAAATGTGTGATATATAAAGTCCCTTTTAAAAATAAAATATCTTTCTCACTATTATGTATCAACCAATGGTAGGAATTTGAAACGGTTGTATGTATGGTCTCTCATCCGGCACAGTAGGCTCCCAATGTTCATTTATCCCACATAGTACAAACTTATGTGGTAAAGCCGATCGCTAAAATGAACTACATACTTACTATTGATGTGGTTCCCAAGCACTAGCTTTATAGTAACCATCGGCCTGAGCGTTAAATATTACCGAACTGGAGTTAACTGGCTTTCTGGGAAAGTTATTGCGGACTTATAAATTACGTGTTTTGTTGAAAAATATGGTCTATTTGTCACGATTCAGTACGAATGTGACTGTTTTATAAAAGAAATCGAAACTCTTCCCTGCTTCTAAATAATCGCCTTTAAGCTAACACTGTGTTTAGAGTTAGAAGGATATGCCAGTTTTATGGTAGACACTTGCCAAACTCATTTAAATATTTAGATACTTTGTTAACTTAATTAGAAACTAATGTTTAACTACTAGAAGAAAAAAAAAGAAATCTTTTAATTTTTTTTTGTCATCTGTACCTTAAAGCCATACACACATAGGTCCAAAACGTCCCAACTTGCTGAGTCAGTTCGTGACGAGTCGACGCAATGAGTCGCAGGTGTGCACCATTGTAATATATGAAGTGACAATGTACAACTGCATTAATATGAGCGCTCCCTGTTCAATATGCACAGACTCGCAATGATATCACTCGTAAATGAAAATTTTAGAATAATCTATTGTAAATGCCAAACTTTTGCGTCAAATGTTGGCATACCAAATACCAGATTTGTATGTGACATCTATATTACTGGTTTTAATGCAAGGCTGTCTTGGTACTTATACCGCAGTATATACGAACTTTAAGTACATTTTTGTTTTAATTAATTATAAGTACAATAATTATGTGTTTGTCAAAATGTTTTCATGTATTATGTTTATTTATTTATTTATTTAAAAGGCTCATCTACAATATAAACACAATACAAAACAATTTACATTTTAGTTGCTTAGGACTAGTGATTATGTCAGTTACAGATGTGCACAACATTTAAAAATCATGGTGGCCACAGTAACAATCTTAAAGAATATAATAATATAATATAAATAAACTAAGTAATATTAAGTAGGTACCTATGCATTTGTGTTACAATACTATTATGAAATATAGATATTAACATTGAACAATTAATAAATATGTTAAAAAAATACAAAAGAGTTATATAAAATAACTCTAATAGATACTAATAGAATACAAGTAAATACTCAATAACTAAATACTATAAAAATCTTACTACAATAGCAAATTAAGATTGATAATACCTACAGGTACCTAGCTATTGTTTTAAATACTATATGAACTTTACTACAACAGCAAATTAAGATTGATAATACCTATAAGTAGGTACCTAGTTATTGTTTTACTTGTCACCAACTTCAAAATTATAAAATATTTATTTAAATATTTTTGATTAATTGAATCAAAATACGAATTACTATGTGCTATGTAAATTTATTTTTTACTTTTTAGTTTCCTTGAAGTCAGTTTTCTTTTTGTTAAAAAATATTTTATTTAGGATCTTTGTCTTGAATAGTTATGTTTTAACATCCATGTATTATATTGTTATATTTTTAGCAAACAGCAACTCAGTGTTTTTTATAAAAGCAGTGCTTCTTTTGTTTATGTATCTAACTGTATTTCAGTCGTTTCAATCATGTATTGTTAGAATATTATATTTTATGGATTCGCATTACAAAAAAACGATGAATTTCATTATTAGACTCTAACATTGTGCAATACCTATAGATAGTATTGCAAGTAAGTAATTTTAATTTGATTTGATAACTCTGCAAGCAGGATATTTTATTTGTATCAGCTTTCAGGAGTTGCCATATTTAAAGATCGTCTATGCTATATTTCAAGAAAATCAAACCCAATTCTTTTTAATGTAATGGAAACGGCATGGTGGTGTAGCGTACCTGTCTATTTTATTCATACTACATACTAAAGTACTTATTTAAAATCAAAAATAATAGTAGGTTGGTCTGCGTGGTATAGGAATTATAAGAAGAAATGTAACGTCCAGAGGTTGTCTTATTTAAAAAGAAAACTATGGCTTACTCCTATTTTGTGTATAATTTGGAAAAGATTAAAAAATCACAGTAAACGGTGAAACATACAACATGTAGGTAAGTAGTTTTATTTCCACATTGGTATAGTGGTCAACTGTGTTACACGAGACTAAAAATACTAATCATACATAGTCTAATAGAAACTGTGCAATTTACTGCGATTTTTTATATACTAATAATTAGTTTTATTAACTGTCCGAGCCAATTAAATGTTGAACGTCAAATTTCTAACAAAAATGTATTAAGTTTTAACTCAACAGCGATTTCAACAGCGTGCATCGGGCAACCAAAGCAAAAGGCGGTTAGTTCATAATTTACCGGAGGGCTGGCGGCTTCGATACGCGGCTTACTTTGACACATGACAGATTTATGGACTCTCAAACAAAATGCGCTCGGCCGCACATTCGTTTAAAACCAGTGTATGGTTTGTTCGCATGCATATACCCATACTACTTTATAGCTAATTGGCTTAAAGTACTCACTTAGGATCTTTAACTCAGTCTTCATCCTTAATTAAACTTTTTTTTTATTAATGATGACGATCTACACTGGTTTTAGCATGAATGGACCTGACCGACCGGGAATATACTACCCTCTCATAAAAGATCGACGTAAGAGTAGTAGTATCCGTACTACTACTCTTACGTCGCTCGGTGAGTGAGAGCGCCGGAGGCCCGATTTCCCCCTTTCCTCTTTCCTCACTTCCCTCATTCCCTTCCCATGCCCCATTCCCAGCCGCCATAATAGAGGCCACCATACCAGCAGTTTAAAACGATGACTTTTGGTATGGCCACCACTTCTGGATTCCACTGACTGCTTACCATCAGGCAGGGTGGAGTCACTTTGGTAGGCTAATATATAAAAAAATAAAACATTAATGTACGAAATCCGACCTATTCGTGAAATGTATGGTAGTAAATAACGTTCCCGTACATAGAAATTCAACATGTTGGTACCGGTTTTTGTGACCAATTTTAAGGTCCGTTTTTTATATTGTGAGGATTGGATATTTTCTATCAAGAAAACACAGCAGCAGAAGCAAAATCTGCAACTTATATACTTATCGTATTCTACATAACATTATCTACGAAAAATCTATTTAATCAATATTTAAATGACTGGAAGATACTTTCATATCTTTAAAGTTTTGAGATTTTCGGTAGCTATCGACCTGCCTCAAAAGGAAAGGTTATGCCAGTCACATCGCATAATTAGTTACAGGATTGATTCATCCGGTAGACTATAGATTTGCTTTTGAGCCGTGCTATACTAAATATCAAAATAAAAGCAATAAAAACGGAAATCTCTTGAAGCTTACGTAGACACAATCCCAATTGTCTAATGAGTCCTGCTGTTAGACATAGAAGGGAACCCCAACTGAGCAGGGGTTCGGTGAAAGTGACAGTTTTTCGATAATTTCCCCGAACAAGCATTTTATTAACAACCTTAAGGTGCCTGACTTGGACAGGCGTTGATCAATGGTGGTTAATTAGACAGTAATGTCGTTTCGTTAATATTTTGTTGAAGAATAGTTAAAATGTGGAATTGACTATGTGTTTTCGTTATGTTATATATTTAAAGCGGAAGAGTTCGTTTGTTTCAACGCGCTAATCTCTGGAACTACCCGTCTGATTTGAATAGTTCTTTTTGCGCATGGTAGCTCAGTTTCTGTGGAAGGTTATAGGCTATGTAACATCACGCTACTGGCGACGGGAGAGTAGTAAGAGAAGATAATATACAATAAGAAGTACAGAGTAGAAAGCAAAGACGCGGGTGAAACCGCGCCGCGGATAGATAATAACTAATACAATTTGTAGAAGGCATTTATTAGGTACATTATTGTGAATATATTGCAAAATTTTGATTTCCTCTCCATCCTTAATGTTATTTGGTTTTTAAGTATTGAGTTAGGTAAAAGGATTTTAACAACTTTTTTTATACACACGACTTATTTAGTTATTTTGAACAAGTCAGAAAAGTTGCGTATGAGGATGTTATTAGGTCTACCTGAAGTTTCTTTCTATGTTAGGCGTCTCCCTGCGCGATTGTTTAAGAAAAGAAGAAATCCGTAGGCGAACCAAATTAACTAACGTAGCTCGCAGAGTTGCTTCTCAGAAGTGGAAATGGGCAGGACACATTATAGCTTGCAGAACTGACGGCCGTTAAGGCTGAAAGGTTTTAGCGTAGACAGACCCCTCACAAGGTAGAGCGACGACCTTATAAGGGTGGCGGGCAACCGATGGATGAGGGCGGCGAAGGACCAGCTACGGTGGTGAAAATTGGAGGAGGCCTATGTCCAGCAGTGAACGTATTTTGGCTGATATGATGATGATTATGAAGTTTTTTAAGCACTGGAAGTGGTTAATCAAACCCTATGTTATGATGAAAGGTACTTATGCCCCTGTGGGCGAAAAGTTACCAACCTATACCTATGTATAGGTTGGTAACTTTTCTACGTAAAGGTTCGTCTTTCACCGATTTATTTAAATATTCAATTCAGGCTATTCTGTTTGGGAAGAGGGATAGATGGATCGTACTTATCTTGTCTAAACAGGACCGAATTTAAATCTTCATAAGCGCTGATCTACTGTGAATTGAATTTTCAGATCATATCAAAGTAAAGATTGTAATATATAATGATCTTAGGTATATAATTATATTTTTCTTTTGGCAGTAGGTAGTTTTTTTACAAGGAAAGTTCTGATTTTTTTGCATTACGTATTGGCATTCGTTAAGTCATCTTAGTACCTAGTGTTACTGTTTCGAAGAAGCCGTAGTAAGCTCGTCATCGCGTAACTGGTATTTTCATCAAACGTCGGATCTGAACTAAAACATTCTGTTCTAAATTTTGAGGAAGGTCGTCGCCATATTCCTTATATAAAGTAACTAACATAAAGTAAAAAATAGAAATGGTCCTGATTCTAGAAAGTTTATTAAAGCCGTCATTTGCATTAATTAGTGGACCCCCATATTTTTCGAGAACATACTATTACAATTTACATAGGCACGACAAACTGAAGACTCTGCAGGACTAAAAGATTTATTCAAAGTAGTCGTGAGAAATTTTATTGCCCTCCTAAAGGTTCGAAAGCATTTAGGTACCAATGTTAAAAATATTAGGGTACCATTTTCAGTAAGTAGGTTATCTTTCTGCTTCCCTATTTGAAAGCTTTTTAGAAGTAGTTTCATCTATATTATTGCGAAATTGTTTTCTTGCAAAAAAAGATAAGACGGTTTATCAAATTCGAAAAAGATTTACTTTTTACAAGCGCCACATTGATAACATAAAAACATTGTCTAGAACTACAGACATAATTCTCTTTACAATCATAGTTTTGCTTTAACTACATGACAGTGATACCTAAGTAGTAATTCAAGTAAAACTTAATTGTTTTCTTTTAAAACCTTTGATAAAACAAATAAAAGTATAAAATTTAAGAAATAAACTGGTTTGAAAGTGGTTTAAAGTTTAAAATCGCTGCCCCGGAGCTTTTGAGAGCCTCTCAAGTTCAAAGATATATCGACTTTGTTTCCAACTGTCATATGAGCTTCTACGTACAATACAATGTCACTGCTATGAAAATCTGAAGTAGTCCACCTAGAACACTCGTCCAAGTGGTACCTGTACTACATACTTATTGAAAAAAAAAATTATAATAAATTACATAAATTACTTAATAATTATAATTATACTCCAGCATTTTACTTCATGCAGTTAGCGAACAAAAAGTAGTACAAGTAGTATTTTTCGATCGATTATACTTACAAAATACGAAAACTGTAAATTATTTACATTTGAAATATCAGGGACATGACTCACGCATTGCTGAGTCTGGGACGCAGTTTCGTACACAGACATTTCGCTAGGGAAAACCTTACACGACATAGTCAGCCGGCTCGTAGTAGTATGCGTGTGTGGTACGCAATTCGGATACATTACCTCAATCTAAGCTTAGTTAAAAGCTTACTACATTGTTCCACTACCAATGAGACAAATTTGTTTTTGCAAGTCCAGCCAGCATTTACCACTAGTATAAGCTGCAGCTTATCAAAAATAATTAACAAAATCCAAGCAAAACATATTTACGTTATTAAGTAGTGCAATCAATCCGTAGCCGCCATTACATACTCGATATAATGAAGACCATTCATCTGGTTAATGTGCGTCCTAGATATCATACAGTAATGACACAGCTGCTGGTCGCTCATTATCTCCTCTGTATGTCTTCATATCTCCTGATCGAGAGATATTACATGTGGAAATTACTTTTTGTTTTGTTCACAGATTCAATTGTACCACAATATATCGGATGTTAAAAAAGTAAAGAGGTCGACTTACAAAAAGGTTACACGGCGTTCGTAAAATTTGAAATTGATTTTGTCGTACGAACGAATTTATTGTCGGATGCTACAGGGAATAAAAAACTATTCACTGTTTCCTAGTATAGATGTTGATATCAATACCTAACAGCAGGAAATAAAGAATCTGAAAAAATAATGCTAGACTATTCGTATATATTATACTAGCTGCGCGCCACGGCTTCGCCTACGCGTAAAATATGTTTTCTTGTATCCCTCGGGAACAAAACCGGTTTTTGGGATAAAAAGTAGCCTATGTCGGTGACCGGCACCAAATCTATCTTTATACCAATTTTCATGTAAATTGGGTTAGCCGCTTAGGCGCTGAATGGTAAAACACACACACACACACACACACACACAACACACAACACACACACGACACACACACACACACACACACACACACACACACACACACACACACACACAACACACAACACACACACACACACGACACACACACACACACACACACACACACACACACACACACACACACACACACACACACACACACACACACACACACACACACACACACACACACGCACGCACGCACACACAGTAACAACAATTTAACAATTTTTTTTACTTCAGTCAAACTGCAAAGCAGTTTGTAGGCATTTGTAACTTACTATTATTATTTTTTATTTTATTACATTCCAAATTACTGTAAGTATAATTTTACGTGATTAGATACTTTAGAATAAAACAGGACATTTCTTTAAAAAATAATGATGATAATAAACCTTTCTGACCATCAGCATGAATTCGCGTAAAGTTGAATTCCGTAAAAATTGATTTATAATAAACTTCGAGATAATAAAATAAAATAGGTAGCTTTATATAAACTAAAACTAAATCAGTTGATACAAGTAAACTAGCGACACGATTCGGTAGCACATTGATGAATGTGCTGGCGCGATTGGCTAAATATCTAGATCTAAACAGTATTCATTTGGACGAGCTGTGTCGGGATACTATTAATCAGGTTACAGTCTGTGTTTAAATGTATTTCTATGTAGCTAAACAGAGAGTTAATTATGGATACGGTACTTTATTAAATATCTATATTCTGACTGCCTCTGTGGTTTGGTGGTACTGTGTATGGACTGCCACGCAGAGGTCGCGGGTTCGATTCCCGCTCAGTGCAAATATTTGTGTGCATGAACATGTCTATTTGCACTGGTCTGGGTGTTTCTATGTATAATATGTATGTATTTACAAAAAAAAGTATTTAAGTATGTATATCCGCATTCTAGAACCCATAATACAAGCATATAATATGCTTACTTTAGGTCTAGATGGCGTTGTGTGTAGTTGTTGAAATATTATATTATTATTATTATTATTATCTAGCGTTCCACGGCGCGGTTTCATTCGCGTCTTTGGTTACTAATCTGCTCCCGTCACCAGTAGCGTGATGTTACATAGCCTATAACCTCCCTTGAGAACTGGGCTATCATACGTAATAATAATTTTTCAAATCCGACTTTTAGTTTCAGAGATTAGCGCGATCAAACAAACAAACAAACAATCTTCCGCTTTATATAAAAGTATAGATAATACTTTACTTATAATAAAAGTACCAGATGACATGATAACAACTATAAAATACGATGGTCAATGGTCATGTCAAGGGACCATCACGGCCTATAATGCTGACCTTTAATTGAACTGAACTACACAAATCTTAACAGCACAAAGGACGCCAAGACTCGGAACAACTACATGCGGGTTATACAAATATTTGTCCTGTGTATTCCAACATTGGACTCTCGTTTCACTGGCAATGAACCCTAACCTCTAAGCCACACGTGCATAATCCGATATTTTACTTGTACCTACATAATCAGACTCCTAGCTACCGTAATCTCCACCTGAGCAATTAATAACACACACACTAATTAGCTGCATGAGTTTGATAGCTAACTAAATACTTATTTGTAATCACAAGTATTTAACAATACTATATAACGAATGGATACCTCCATATATCTCATCCATTTCCTTCCTACATCGCTCTAGTCCAGCCTCCTCGGTGTTTGCACAATGCGCCATGATAAGAGCATGGCAAACAAAACTGTCGAGTGACCTGCCTGATACGGCTGAGTGATTACCCAGTCAACTTATTGACAAGTTGCCGATATTATCGCAAACGATTTATGATGTTCACAGGTTAATTGCTAATAATATTTCGGACGGAGTATTTATTAGATAGGTTGGGAAACCTATTATTTCATGATTACCTTTTAGTTATTAACCTACCAAACAATAAATGAACAGTAATAGTACCAAATTTTGCGCGTGTATCTATACTATTACGTTTATAAAGCGAAGAGTTTGTTTGAACGCGCTTATCTCTGTAACTACCAGTCGCATTTGAATAATTCTTTTTGCATATGATAGCCCAGTTCTCGAGGAAGTTTATAGGGCATGTAACTTAAAGGTAGTGGCGACGGGAGCAGAACAGTAAGCAAAGATACGGATAAGCTAGATTTTTTTATATTAGCCTACCAAAGTGACTCAAATTTGCCTGATAATACTATTAAGTGGAATTCGATTCCAATACAAGACAAAACTTTGTGTGATCCATAAAAAAGTGGTTTTGAATGTGGGAGTCAGGAAGTGTCTAGTAAGGGAGTTGTCTTTAAAAAGTAGTTTTTTAAATTTTTCTGTCACTGATAATATTAGATACAGCAGAACTCTAATATCCTATTGAAAATAAATCTGTCAGACTTTTAGTTGTTATTTTTTTTATACAACTTTGGTGGCAAACAAGCATACGGCCCACCTGATACTAAGTGGTAACCGTAACCTATAGACATGGCTGTGTTTTCCAAGCATCGCAGAGTTAATAATGCTTATAAAACACAACCACGCCGTTGCCGACCACGGAGAAGGAGGTGAGGAAGGAAAGGGAAAACGGAAGAGGACCGAGGGGGTATTTGGCCTGCCGGCACTCTCACTCACCGAGCGAAACACATTAGTATGAATACTAATATTCTTCCGTCGATCTTCTATGAGAGGGTAGTCCTTCCCCGGTCGATCCAGTTCATTTATCCTGAAACCAGCGTGGATCTACTACCGTATATGTAAGTAATCTACAAAATATGTAAACAGTATTAATAAGCATATTAACGCAATAAATGTAAGATGTTGAAACTCATGGATAGTCAATTACTGACTTCATGATACGATCAAGTAGATATTAGGTTTATGATTTGTGTGATATTGTATTACAATATAGTTAGTTATATAGTGATCTTCGATTATGTTTCCGCAGATACGTCAGACAAAGTGAAGTGGAGATAATAGACCCAAAAAGTAGACTTCACCACAGAGAGGGAGGTCTAAAATATAGTCATCCATCCCGTGGGTAGGTAGTAGTAATAACAGTGTTATCTATGCACACTACTCTTCTGCCTATCCTGCTGCGATATTTATTGGTCATCGAAAAATGATTTTCCTTCTCTTCTATTAGTCGTCATTTGGACATACACTTTCTTTTTTCAGTGTCATTGTTCAAGCAATTCATCTTATTTCGTCTTTAGTCTACCCCTCACTATATACTTCTGTACGCCCATGACGCTCTGAGCTGTCATATTACATGTTACCCCTTTTTATCACGTGTGCATAGTAAATCAAATTAATCATTTAGTTTAATTTTTCTGTTCATATATTTTTAATGTCATTGTTTGCTGTGACAAACAATCATTTAGTACTATAGCATTAGTAGTTAAATGTTGAGAAAGCACCTTGTAGTGATGCGCAAAAGAAGAAGGTAATAGGAATAGTTGTTTGTAACTAGCTGTTACCTGCAGCTTCGCCCGCGTGAATGTCAGTTATACAAAATAAATACAAGGTTTCATAATTTTATCTTCTACATTGACGATTTATCATGCAAACTTTCATCCCCTATTTCAACCCCTTGAAGCCATTTTGTCGTAGCCTATGTTGTTCCCCAAGCTCTAGTCTATCTCTGTGGTTTAGACGTGAACGCGTAACAGACAAACAGAGTTACTTTCGCATTTTTATTATTAGTATGGATTTTGAAATCTTTTTACCTAAAATCTTTGAAAATAGTAAAGTAATATAAATTTAATTATCAATTGTTAGTAAGTTTTTAAATAATATAATAACATTCATCACAAAGAAGTTAATGTCTACATGAGCTATAATAGAGAAGAGTAAATAGATGCTATTTTTGTTCACAAAATCGCGTATTTTTGGACAGTCATGTATCGTATTGTCTAATATTATTAAGAGCACTACGGCTTAGTGCCAGAGGTAACGAATACCCACAATAGGACCTCATTAGATTCAGAGTGCAGGGCAAACATCGAGGGATTGGACTACATGTTTGACTTAATTGAGTAGTCACATGCTAGCAAACATTCATTAGATAGATTAATTGTAATAGTTAATGGATCTCTTTCCAAGTGTTTGGTTAATTCGATATACCTACAATACATTGTGTATAAACCTAAAATAGGAAAATAACACAAAGACAGAGTATAAGTCTTTTTTGTGAGTGCCACTATGCATTGTGCTGAGTTGGACACTAGATAGGTATGGCAAATATATGCATACGTACCTGATCACATAGCATTACCATGCCGTTAGCAATAAGTCTTAGCTAATCGCAATAAAATTGTTGACTGATTTCAAGTGACTTCAAAATAAAGTAAATCTAAATATACGGGAATACACGCGATCATGCATTAGGTATTTACATACCTTATTTTGCTTGACGTTTCAACCAGGTTACACCGGCCGTGGTCACAAGCAGAGCATGATCGCGTGAATTCCCGTATATTTAGATTTACTATATCATGCAACGCGAAAATTTTAAAGTAAAAACTTTAAAATATGAATAACAAGCAGATATAAATCTTTTTATTGCAGACTAATATAATATTTTGGCACATATTTATACACATGACTTTCTCTCCCAAAAGCTTCTTAATCCATAAAAATGTGTAATGGTATATTGTACATTTTTATCTCCATTGCTTTTTTTATTTGTTGCTGATTTAGCCCTATTATTCTTGCGATATTTCTTACAGCTAACTTTTAACCAACAGTAAAGGAATGGTTAAGATTACAAAGAAGTAGTGGTAAGTTGATATGCTCATATCTTCTCTGTATGAGAAGAGGCCTTTCTCTACAGTGGGATGATAATGGTCCGATATGTTGTTTCTCTGGTTTGTGAATTTTGTTTCCAGGCCTAATTTTCATTAATAATGTATGCTCAGTTTTTTCTATCATTGGGTACTGCCCGTTCAAAATACAAATGTGCCAAAATAAAAAGAGGAAATTATTAGTGTGATGAATATTAAAGAAATATCTTTAATATTTATCACAATATCATTTGCTCTTGAACACCTTATTACAGGCTAGCGTTCTCATCAGTACGCTTGGGCGGTCTTACCACTTATGTTCCCCTAACAATTTCAATCAGAAACAATGGGACGAGGCACTGCTAAATGTATAAAAATAATCCCATTATCACGTCTACTATTGCAGCTGAGCGCGCTTGATGGCTAAGTGTGAAGGGCTGTAGGTACTTTCATCGCCCAATGTACTGTGATAAACTATAAGACATCTGCCCTGTCTTAAACTTGGTGTAAATCCTACGACAAGTGGATGCTAATAGAGCTAAACTGCACTTTACTGTCATGTTTAGCTCGGCGAAGCTCACTAACTGATTCCATAATCAGCCTATATGAAAAATGGGTACCTAGGGCTTCTTATCTGAGACGCAATATTACCTGCTTAGAATTTTTTTGAATAAAAATATTATGTAGGCAATAACATTCGAAATGATTGCCAAGCAATTTTCGCTTCTTAGTGATTTAATCATAGACCTATCTTGGATTTATTACATTTTTGACGTTACTATAAATTTATCTGCAAATAAGAGCATTATCCACCCCATACGTTATGGTGACATATCATCAAATAATCAATAAATCTAAATGACTCACTCAGTGTAGGATTCGTCGCGCACGCTCGCCTTTGAATAGACGGAGACACCCTGAAACTGGGCGCAATCCAAACTAATGTACGGGCAATGCTATCGATCATGGTAACAATGATCCTCACTACAATGGGCAGAATATTATATTTTTTAAGGCGGGTCACATATTTGCAGGGTGTTACCATATAATTTCCTCTATATATTTTTGCGTGTATGGACATAATATAATCTCCTTTATAATAGGTGATAGGGGCTTGAATTAATTTGATGCGAATGGTATGCGTAAATGTACATAATAAGAACAAAAATATTATGTCATAAATCATTAGCGAAAAAAAAAATTACCTACATGAAATAAAATAAGAAATGTATAATGCATAAAATTGAACATAAATTATTAGTGTATGTACTATTTTTTTTATTTTATATTATGTTTTATTGATATGATTTTCATTATTGACACAAAAGCGAACTTCTTGATGTTTTGGGCTTTGTCTAAAAAGTATAACATTGCAATATACAGACTACAATAAAATTGTACTGTACTAGAAATAGTAGCACATGGCAGCACCATGTATAGAATGATTTAAACAAACTTTCAAGTCCCCCATTTTACATTATAAATGGATAGTAGTCGAAACATTATTGATAACGTCGATGCTCTTCAGCAATCACTCATAACCATTTTGCAGTTATGAACGTATGTAGAGTAAAGAAAGATACGTTTTACACAGAATTTTTATAAGTTTATTTCTTTAAAATAAATGATGTTTTGTTATAATCAATGTAGGTGTGCGATACACTAGCATGTAACAATGCGATAATAAACTATTTAATTGCGATGATTTTGTCAATCGCTAAGGAAAACAATATCTAACAATGTAAAAGCAATTCGTATGAATTGAAAAAGAAACTGGTTTCTATCAACAAATCATCACAAATTTTATTAACTGTTTGTACATATGAAAACATCCGAAACATAATGAATATCGTCCCGGGCACAAAAACTACACAACCCTAAGTATTGATACATCGAATTGTCAACTTACTCCCGCTTTATAACGAGGATATATATCGAGATATGAGAAGCAATAACGAAAACTCGAGACAAACAAACAAAACAGTAAATAAATCATCCATATACGTTATTATTTTCACAATAAAGTCGAAGGACTTGAGAAATACTAACCTACTATTTTTTTAACATATTTAAATATCTCATTCATTTGAAAACACACTGTGAAAACACACACTAATTTAAATACACTAATACTGTAATTCATTTTAATATTTAGTTAATAATATAAAATCTTATATAACATTGGTCTTAAACGCACGGTCACTAAACTCTACGGCAAAATTCTAAACCACAATTTAAACCCGATCATGGCTCGCGCTCGCATCGCAGTCAGTACCAAATTAAATACTACTATCTAATGAATTTCAAGTGTCTATTCTACGAACTAATATTAACGGAGCTCTCACGAAGGGTAATAAATGTAAATTCAATAGTTAAGGGGCTAATTGCCAAGCTAGAGCACAGATAAATATTTACACAACGGCAACCATGTTTCAATTACAATTGCAAATTTTCCTGATGCCTGTGCTAGCTAGTCTTTTTGTATAGAGAAAATTTATTTCAAAACGATAAGATGTTATTAGTTTTGTAAATTAGTTATTTTTAATAATATTTACGTTATATTCAATTTGTACACATGATACAGGAATTAAAAAACTTTTCAAACAACCTTTGATACATTTGAATTGGGAACCACAGAACTCTGTAATTACTCACGAATGCATAGTCGTGCCAGTGGGTACACACATTTAGCGCTTTCGAGGCGACTTTCGTAGTTTAAACGATGAAATTTACAGTACACAACGAGGCAAAAAGTCGCACACTAACAGCACAACCGAAGACGAAATGAATGCATGTTCAAGGGTTATGACAAACTATATATACATACATAACTTCACGCCTGTCTCCCATGGGGTAAGCAGAGACAATAGAACGCCACTTGCTTTGACAAACTACTCTAACGCTATACTGACAGGTGACGGAACATGGTTCATCGGCAATATGATTTCAGCCGTTTTATTTTTACTGGATATCTTCACTGCGAACCGTTCTGAACCGTAACCGCTCTGAGCCATCATTTATATTACTCGTTACTATTAAACTTGTTATTTTTACTACGTAACGTACCTACTTACTCGTACAAGAAAAATCAAAATGGCAAAGATAAAGAACATGTCTTGGCTGTTGACGAATAAGTCGTTCAATCGGTTTTACAAGTATAGGCACTAAGTATTTAGCTTATGTAGTGGTATAAAGTAAAATAAAATTTAATAAACATAGATCGTAAAAGAATAAATAAAAATATTGGACGAGAATGATTATTAGAGATAAAAAGAAAGGCTACTTAAAACGTACATCGACTTATTCATCAAATCGACGTTTTAAATTTTGCAGTTACAAATTTATCCTACTAAAATTATAAATTCGAAATTTTTTGTGTGTTTGTTAACCACTCAGCGCCTAAACGACTGAATTAATTTCTATGAAAATAGGTAAGTATATAAATTCGGTGCCTGCCGTGAGAGAAGTGATACGAACATAGGTTATTTTATCCCGAAAATCGGGCTGGTTCCCGAGGGAGACAAAACTCATTTTACGCGCAGGCGAAGCCGCGAGGAGCAGCTAGTAAATTAATAAAAATTGAACGCAGTAATAGCTTTTGTAACAATTGCACAAAACTATCGGGTAAGTTATTTACTTGAAATTTTTGGTATGTTTGGGATCTCGGCGGAATTCTGGATTTTCAAACCTTTGTCGCAAATCGTGGCTTCATTCCCTATTGTCACTTATTTTTAGTTTCTTACTACATTATACTCATACTTGTAACATTTTTATCATAATATATTAAAATTAAAATTAATGTACTGTGTTAGATTTTTATGCACTATCATACCGTTGATCAGATTGCGAAAAAACTCTGTAGATCTTTTGTTTGCACTGCCGCAGAGGTTACAAGCGTTCTATAATAAAAAATACACATTAAATAAAATGTCATAAGTTTGATATTTGTAGGTGCATTCCACATATGTGTATACACTCATAATGTATAGATACTACAATACAAGTTTTAAGTTTACGTTCAAACACTAAGTTAGACAAAAGAGGGTTCCTATCAAAAGTAGTTTGGAAAACTTACCTACGGCACGGCTCGAATGCTATAAACTTTTCCACTTTCTTTTCTTTTTATCTGTTTCAAAGTGTGTTTTTCTAAATTATTATTTTTGCTCTTTTCTTTGAGATAGTTGTGTGCTCTATGATGCGTGTTCTGAGAGTTTAAACAAACTGCGTTTTTTGTAACACGTGATGATATAACATTGAATTTTAAATGTTTGGTTTATTTATTTTGGGATTTGCATTAAATTTAAATTAATTCTAAACAGCAGTCCTCCTTCAGTCCATATTTTCTATAATTTAGTAAAATTGTAAGTTTGTGTGAAATTCCGTTAGTATTTAGTTTGATTTGTAAAATTTTACATTAATTAACTTTTTGATAATAAAAAAAAAACAGGTGTTTAAGTTTCTTTTGGACAATAAAAAAAATTAAGTATTAATGTCTTAATGAAATGCCGACAGTTTCGAAGTTATTATCTTTATATTTTTAATTTTATTACATAAAGTTCACATAGTTCTATCACGTTGTGCTGTAAAGGATTTTATTTGTTGTTTTATTTTCCTAGTACGAAGTTTCTCATACGAAGCGGGAATGGATAGCTATTATAATAATTATAGTGACGCAATTCTACTTACGTGACACAAAATAATGGTAACTCAGTTGTTGTTTTAACACCACAGAATATATATTATGTTAGTTGCTCCTTCTCCGAGTTAACGAAAACATTTGGTGAAGATCAATATTCATTTTGCTCTTCATTGCAAGCCTCCAAGTGTTATATTAATGTATATATTGTAAACTAATAGAAAGGCTTGCTGAATATGTCTTAGATTCTACGCATAGGCGTAATTTAACGAGCTAGAACTTAGTTCTATACATTTTATAGTGTGTTATTAGAAATTTCTAGAGTCTGTATCGCTTTAAGATGTCCTGATGTGAATAACTATTAAATAAAGTTAATAGGTATATTATATAAAGGAATCGCAAAATCATCTCGAAACCTATAACACTGATTTGAATATTTTAGAATAATTTTCATTATATTACCACTTTTAATAATTACGGCAATTATAACTAACTCAATATAATATTATTTTAAACTTGTAATATTACTGTTGTACCTATTGCAAGATTGGAGTTAAATTAAACGAATTACCAGCGCTGCGGTTAAATTAACCAGTAAACACAACGCAACTAGAAATAATATAACTCTGTAGAGTTTACGCTTAGTATTTAAAAAAACTAATGTTAGTAAACTAAGACAGTATCTGTATCATATCCGTCTGATATTATCGCACTGCAGGGAAACCTCTTCCCTAGGAGGCATGAGCATTGATGGCCATGCTTGTTCAATGTGGATCGGTGAAAAATAAATAACTGATATTTCGTACCTGTATTCGCCACTAGCTAATAATCTTAAAATATCAATTCAATCACTCACTCATGTTTCACTTTTGTAAGTGCAATCAAACTATGCATATCTTTTACCAGACGTGCAGATATGAGTTTGTAATAAACGTGAATTGCTCTTATTGAAAGCTCCACGCACCACTAGGAGGGGTGAAAACCTCATTCAAGTCCTTTTGTATTACGTTTTTTATTTACAAAAATTGTGGCCATCATTATTTTGACGTTATGACTTTGTTCTGAAGAATGTTGTAGGTAACGAATAAGATGTCTAGACAAGAAGTATGTAATTTTCACTTCAGCAAAACTCAACGCTTAATTTTACACAATTTTACATAACGTTAGATATTTTTAAGGTTAACCAGACTGGCTAACCGAGTCCTTCTTTGAAGAAGATACATTACATTCAGATCCGCTCGGCGTTGCTAATAATGTGAAGGTTAGATCTTTTTATTTTGCCTAGTCAAAAAGCTTATGTGAGTGTTTTGTACTCAATTATTTTTTCTTGCTATCTTTTTCATAAATAAATTTTATATAATATACTTAGTCAAAAACTTCATTATAGCTTCTTGGCATAAAGGAACTGGCAGCTTTTATTTATCCATGCTGACAAAATCTATACAACATGCGTTGTTAAAAATACCAACAAAACTTCTTTCTGATATATCAAAAGAAAATTTATTATTGGGGTGAACGTTCCTATTGAGCAATCTAATGGCAAATCTATAGAGGCGCCACAGCAGTCCATAAGACTGTTAAATGAAGCGTAAAATTAGGGGGCTTTGGTACGGCCAGTGACTCAATAAAACCGATAAAACTATACAGCTTTGGGACCGCATTGATACAATCGCTTATTGAATGCAATGGACACGCTAAGTCGATAGAAATAGACCAAAAAGGAAAAATAAGAAGAAATTTTATTCTATTTTTAAGTTAACTTTGGAATAGTTATTTAAGAATGTCAACTGTTCTTCTACTTATAAGATTAGTTTCATTGATCAGTTTTTGTTCCTAGAATACTGCTAGATTTTTGCCTTTGGCAAATGGCACAAGGCGATCCACACACTGCCCCGCATTACTCTTCGGGATGCATGGCAAAGGAACATCTATACTAAGCGTGAATGCGTGTTCAGTGTGTTGCACCACGCGTGATTTCAATACAAAAAGAGACACAATCAACGCCGAAACACACGCCCGCGCTATGCTGCATGATGCAGGGCAGTGTGTGGATCACCTAATTAGAGGGTTTTTGTCATAATAACTATTTAGAACGCTGATTGGCTACACAAGTGTCGACAGTGTTATCACGGGATAAGGCTTCTTTAGTGAAGTAACGTCGATTAGGGGAAAGTCACATTAAAGATTAAATTTACATCAACACCTACACCAGATACACACAATTTCCGTTCTAAAGCTACTGAAGCTGTCGAAAATGTACGTTTTTTACCAAAATGACTTGATTTAGCTTCGTTAGTTTGATCAAAGGTAAATGAATCTACCATAAGATCTAATCAAGGTAGTTAATTTAACATTAACATCACATTTTTGAAGGTAGATAATCCGTGTGATTACCTAAAATCGAAAACTTAACTTGCCTATAAAGAGTAATTCGTGTAGGTATAGCTGTTCGCAATGCTCTTGAGAGTTCACTAGACTAAAATAATTAACGCTTCGCTATACCCGAGCTGTAAGCCTTCCAAGGCCTCTGTGTAAATTCGATTTGAAGTTAAACATAAGTTAAAAGTGGTTACTTAAGGTTTTATATTAAAACAGATTGCGTAAGTAAGTTATGTAAGTTTGTGTTGTTGTTTGTGTGTTATATTTGTAAGACTTTATGAAAATTTAAAATTACAAAATATCAACGGACTTTTTTTTACATTGTAAATATGCCACTGTTTTTAACCGAAACAAACACAAATATTTTTTGTCACCGATGATAAATACATACATTAACCGTGCATAAAAGTGTTCAACACTGTAATATAATGAAGGCAAAAATCTAGACATATACATATATATTTATTGTATCATATTTATATGTGTATATATATAGTTATGTGTATTGTATATTTATTTAAGTAAGTAATATACTTTTTGAGTCAATTTATAAGTAATGTACTTTTCGACTCATCTTCCAAATTTATTGTGCACCTGCTTCAAATATCACTGCAACACGCTCTGGTAGAAAGAATGCCTCAGGCATTAAGTTCGCCATTACATATTGTATGTATAATGTTGATATAAATAAACCTTTAAAAAATGTGCTCATTTAAATTCATATAAGTACAATGCCTCTGTCACTGTTAATTGCAATCCAAAATCTATGAATACAACAGATCATGATCGGGATTCAAAATCGATTACACGTAATGGTAAATTCAAGTCACAGCGTCGGTAAAGAATTTCAATTAAACCTTCTAGGGGTTGCATAAATTGATTGTGAAAAATAAATTATCACCTCACGCATAGCATGAGAACTGAGGGAAACCATTAAATCACTCGCTGCCACTAAAACCCTCTTTAAAAAGGTGACTTTTTATTCCAACCCCAGTTCTTGAAAATGCACTTTAAATTTATAGTGACTTAGGTTGACTTAGCATGTGGAAATCTGTACTTGGGACTCGTGAAAACTACATTAAATGGTTTATCATAAATATCCTTAAGTAATGTCCTCATATTCAATAACTAGACAACAGTTCGCAGCATTCAAAAATTTGTAGCTATTTTATGAATTTTACAGTTACTTTACTTTGTGCGTATATAATGTTGAACTGTGATTATAAGCAAGGCGATCAGATAGGGAGGAAAACTAAATTATTACATATATATTATTATTTTGAGTATTAAAATTTTACCGTATTTCATAACATGTATTAATTTTGCCTATAGAAAAAGAGATTTATTTATATATTTAATAGATAATACATAAATTGTGAGTGTATCAATTTTGTTCAAATAATTCTAGTATTCACCTGTACATTCGCATTATGCATAATGAACAAGCATTCAAAGAGACGAAGAAGCCCTAACAAGAAACCGTTCTTTCTGTGGTTAAGCATTGTCTTTTACAGTACACGGTATTACACTTAAGGATACAACCCACTTTCGTCGATCAAGTTTAGATACGTACGTAGGTATAAATAAGAAACAGACGTCTATTTTGTGTTAAAAAAGGAAGGAATGATGACAATTTCATCAATATTTAAAGATTAATAAATGTTGAAGAGGCAAAAGAGGTATGTTTGGATCGTAGCAAATGGCGTTCTATAGTCTCTGCTTATTCCATTAATAGGAGACAGGCTTGAAGTTATGTATGTATGTATGTTTTTATGAACTGTCATAACGTCTTATTTGTTCGTGGTTTGTATGAAAACTCCAAACTGTGACGACATAGTTCTTCGAATCAAATGGCGTTCTCACTTGCAATAAGGAATTTATTGCAAGGTGAGGACGCCGTTTGACTCGTTTTACAATTAAATTATCGCATAATTCTGTATTTCTATACAATATTGGTGGTTTATGCGGACTTAAGTAGGTACGTACACTCAAACTCATAAAAATAAAATAAATATTTATTTTAACGACTCTTTGCCCGATAGTGATGAATCGACCCTAACCGCGTGGCCGAATCCGAAAAGCCAATTCCTATTTTATTTTTAAACGACTTACAAAAGGAGAAAGTACTCGATTCGTATTTTTTGCACGTTACGCGATATCTTTGCCGATTGTGAATCGACTTTAACATCCTTTATTCATTGAATAGGCATTATTCGGAGGATGGTCACAATTTAAATTGGAAAGAAAGCTAAGGCTAGGTGTAAAAAAGAGGGAATAAAATCGACTTAAAAAAATTGCCTGTTTGTACAAGCATAAAAAGGTATTAGTAATTGATATTACATTAAATAACTGGGAAATAATAAAAACAGAGACAATAATGTCCGTCAAAATGTTGCCTAAAAATGACTTTCAGCTCTAAGGCCTCCAGTTCATCATATCAAATTGGCCCGTTATCAAGGCCTCTTCTCATACAGAGAAGATATGAGCATTTGATCGCCATGCTTGCTCAAGGCAATTGAAGTACAATGTACTAGTTAAGCCAGTTTGCTATTATATTCTACATAGTAAGTAAGTTACCTAAAGCAAATTTAAGGTCAGCCAACAGATACCTACCAACGTAATCACAATAAGAGGGTACAATATCATTAAAAATTAATAATAATAATAATATAAAATAATAATATAATAATATTCTACCACATTCACACAGCGCCATTTAGCCCCAAATTAAGCAATTATATTTGCTTGTGTTACGGGTACTAAACAACTGATATACTACTTACATACATTTTTTTTTGTAAATACATACATATTATAGATAAATTACACCCAGACACAGAACAAACAATCATGCTCATCACACAAAGGTTTGTCCTGGGTGGGAATCGAACCCACGACCTCCGGCTTAGCAGTCAGGGTCACTAACCACTAGACCAACAGGCCAGTCATAAATAATAACATAAACTGTATTTTTTATCATTTATTATTTTTATATTTTATTATTTTTATAATCCATCTACTTTTTTTATAAACACAATAAAAAAGCTTCTATCTAAATTCTACATAACTATAAAAATAAAGTATATTATCACAAATATTTATTTTATTTATTTATCAAAAACGAATTTACTTATTTCATTTATTTATCAGAAATGCGATAATATTCTTTTGGTTAATTTAGTTATTAAATAAAAACTAGAACTACATTTATCTATACTATTATATAAAGCGAAAGTTTATTTGTTTGTTTGTTTGAACGCGCTAATCTCTAGACCTACCAGCCGGACTTGAATAATGCCCAGTTTTTAAGGAAGGTTATAAGCTATGTAACATCACGCTACTGACGACAGGAGTAGAGCAGTAACCAAACATGCAGAAACTAGTTTCCATATGCGGTTTTTTGTTTCCTGGCTTTATTTTCCTTTTTTTGTAGGTACATAGATAAAACAGTTGGCACATTAGTAGTATATTTCAGTTCGTCTATTAATTTACATCTAAATTATTTAACTTGATTACTCTCATTATGAATAATTTTAGCAGCACAAGCCCTCTTATAATTTTGTGAATAAATTTCAACATGTTTAATGAAAACAGGGTCAAGGTTTAATATTTCATATCTTTGTGTTTATATAACTTTCTTGTATTTTTCTTCTTATTACTTCTGTCTTAAATGCTATTGCGACGGAAGCAGCATTCGAGAAGCATTATTCGATTCCCTTTTTAAAATAGGTCGATTTTTGTGACTTATAAAAAACCACTACGAGCATATAAGGTTGGCGAGCTACATTTCGATATGGTTTAGGCTCAGCTCGCTCCTTGAATCTTGCCCCTCATTGCCTAATGTACCAACTAACCCCTTAAAATATTTAGATACCTCATATCGCCCCCGATCGTTAGTAAGTTATTAAACATGTAAATAAATATATTTTTTCTTATAATTCAATTATCTTGAGGTTTTATTTGTAAATTAAGGTCAAAAAAATATCATAAACCTGTAACTTTTACACTGGAATACCGACACTTATACGCTAAGATGATACTTGCACACTATGTTCCGTGATAACTTTTTATTATCAAAGTAGAACTCTTTTTAGGTAATCAAAAGTAACAAAATTGGTCTCTGTGTTATCACTTTCGCTGTAATTTAATAGTTGCCCGACTGTCGAAGTCAAGAAGGGTAATGTTTTTCGAGCGTTTGTATGTATGTCTAATTCTTTAGCACGCTCTACAGCTTAAATCACTTGATGAATATTAACGCAGGTTTTATGTTTCTTAAAAATTGTTTGTTTGTTTTTAGGTTCGCATTCCTGAGTACTGAGTTTACCAAGAAACGTTTTCATACTTTCAATAAATGTTTGTATTATATTATCTAAATCTGTGCTGTTAATACTACAAAATACTAAATATCTACTATTACGCAAAGAATTTGCCTACAGTACCTTTTGTCGCTCCACTATTTTATAAAAGATGCACCAGGCGCAGCAGGAAAATTAATTTCAGACAATGCGAGCTAGAACAAGACAAGTAATGGGAGAATTTATGTGGTTTATTTATTTTTAGTAATAATAATATGATGCAATAATGAACTTTAAAAATGCGTTAAATAAGAGCTAGAACAATCTGCTAAGAATAAAATAACATAGTTGAATATTTGTTTCGTACAAGTAATGGATCATAAAAGCCTGTTGACCCACAGTAACAAATAGAGCGTGAGTGACTTGTATCACATTTTTCAAATTAATGGTAACAATTATTAAATTAAAGCAAAAAAAAAGAATTTAATAAACGCTTATTATTTTTTATAAGCTGAAATACCAAGTAATAATCAATAGTACATCAATACTTACCCCCAGTTTCTGAAAGGCTGATCAACGAAAAATTAACTAATCGCCTGTTAAATCTAATGTAAAGTACCTAATCACATGCTCAAAGTATGGATATTTAGTTTAATTTGATCTAATTAGTTACTAATTAGATCAAATTAAACTTATTATTCATGCTTTTAGCACCCTATTTGGTACTTTACATGAAATTTAACAGTTGATTAGTTCATTTTTCGTTGAACAGCTTTTCAGAAACTATTTACTTTATTGATACAAATATAAAAAGTATCGATAGTAAATAATATCTCATATTAACACAACAACTACACAGCTCTATCGACACCCAAAGTAAGCACAATAATGTTTTATATAGCTTGATGAGTATTTAGAATGCGGATAAATTTTTTTCTTTTTTTCTAAAAAAGAAAGAAAGTTGAACTGAATGTATGTGTGTATGTATGTATATATGTATGTGTGTGTGTTTGTTACCACTCAGCGCCTAAACAGCTAAACCGATTTCGATAAAAATTTAAGACGTTCGTGCCCAATTTATATCCCGAAAATCGCTCTGATTCCCAAGTTACATTAATTATACATAAAAATACCTAGGCCAATGCAAATACTCATGCACACAAATATTTGCATTGAGCGGAAATTGAACCCTTGACCCTTGACCTCGCAGTCGATCACTCTAACGCTACGCTAGAGGTTGTGAATTTTGCCAAGGACGGTATCCCTCTATTATTCCTCATAATTCACGTTATATGTAAACTGAGTATGCAATAAGACGGTGTGAGCATTTAATTTCGTCCGCTCATATATTTTAAAATACCCCTTGCAACTACATTTTATGTGGAGCGGAGGCGTATATTGTGGCTGGCTAACGACGCGATTGTTTTATCGCACTCATTATGGAAGAGGGTATCTGACAAGACTATATACTGGAATTATTTGTTTAAGGAAAGTAGATAGGTAGGGTTTCACCATTTTGAATAAAACTCATGTAATGATAAGGCAGTAAGTATGGAAGTATCATAGAAATTCAAGATAGTAGAGTTGTAAGTTTCATAGAAAATAAAGTCTTATAAATCGATAAACGGCTGCACGCATGAAAAAATGTCACGTTCCGCGTGCAAACGAGAGCGCGGAATCAGCGATAGAGAGGCACGATCGCTGTAAGTGTCCGGCTTGTGACGCAGGACGTTATCACGTAAAATAATCGTCCGTAAACTTACTTTACAGACAACAAACAGTTTCAGTTAGAAATGCAAATACTGATTTTTCAAATCATATGTACTTTCTAAAACAATTTTAGCCATTTCTGACCTATGGTGAAAGAAAACATCGTGAGAAAACCTGGACTTAAAAGTCTGAAATTAACAATCCGCCAAGCTTGAGCAAGCGTGGCGATTAATGCTCATGCCTTCTCTTTATGAGAAGAAGCCTTTACCCTGCAGTGGGAAAATAAACAGGCTGGTATTAGTTAGTATTATTATAATACTTGACAAATATAAAATTATTTGAGGATCTTCAAAGTTTCTAGGATTAATTATGGATTCAGCGTTACCAACAAACTTGGGTGAGCAAATCCTTTATAATGAATTCGCAACACTCGATAATTGACACGTCTACGAAGGTTTAATCTGACAACAGAACCGCCAGTAGGGTCTCCTGACATGTAGACAAGTATGAATGGAACAAATTGGCGTAAATGGAGTATATTTTGTAGATAATTCACAATTACATATTATTTATTGGAGCGATTTTATTTTTACTTATCTATTTAATACTGTAAATACAAAATACAACTTTCGTTAAAGAATTAACTGGTAGTCAGAATATTGTTATAAACAAGTGTAAATTTTAGAAATTTAGGTGCATAAAAAAATATATAAGAATATTTAAAATTACAAATGTATGTAGATGTAAATGTAGATGTACCGTCAACTAAACTATTTCCAATATTATTTCTAATAACTTTTTATTAACAAGTATTAGCATTTCAATTTCGAAAACACTACAATCCAACCCAATTTGCTGCTTACCGACTGTGAGCTCTATGAACCGTAATTAACTTAGGTAAAATCGGATTTGGCCAAAGTTTTCGCACGATAACTGGAGCGTAATACCTCTTAGGGAATACTCCTTCATTGCCTCATCCCTTCGCGGCTTAAACCTGCGTTATGAGCTCGACGTCATTAAAATAATTATATACTTTTGATGAAGTCTCTTATTATGTAATATAAACAAACACGTAGTATTTTTTTATTGCCGATAGTGGCAGATGAGCGAACAGACCACGTGATAGTAAGTGATAACTGCCGCTCATGGACGACTCAGAGTCCCTAGCATTGCTTCTGCAATTCCAGGGACTCTGCGAAGCCGCTGCCTTGCGTGAAGGGTGTGGCGTAGGTAAAAGGATTGAGAGAGGTGAAGAAAACTCAGGCGTTCTCACTCACCGAACGAAACGCAATAGTACGGATACTATTACTCATACGTCGATCTTTCGAGAGGGTAGTACTTCCCCGGTCGATTCGGCCCATTCATGCTGAACCAGCGCGGATCTACAACCGTAGTTAGTGTTGATATAGGAAACTAAAAATAGTATTTATGGATAGCGGCTACTCAAAATCCCTGGCATTGCAGAAGTCCATAAGCGACAGTTACCACTTACCATCACCTGATGGTAACTGTCTGGGCTGTTGGTTCGTCTGCCACCGTCGGCAATAAAAAATATAAAGGAAAGAAAATTTGATAAACATAATCAAACTTATGTTGTTTTTTTATTAAAAGTTTAGTAAAGTTTAGCATTTATAGCTATATATAGGTACTAGCTGCTGGCTGGCTTCACCCACGCGTAAATTATGTTTGGTTGTATCCCTCGAGAACCAGACTGATTTTCGGGCTAAAAAGTAGCCTATGTCCGTCTCTCGAATCGAATTTATCTACATACCAATTTTCATTAAGATCGGTTCAGCCGTTTAGGCGCTGAGTGGTAACAAACACACACACACACAATATTTTCGTTTATAATATTAAATAATATAACTATAAATGATAACCATTACATTCAAAGTCAAAGTCAAAGTCAAAGCATTTATTTCATTTTGATCATAAAGTATGATGCTTATGAAAAGTCAACATAACATTTTGTCAGTCAATTGACCTACAGCTAGTTCGCTGACGAGGTAGAGCTGTGAGAAGAACTGGCAAGAAACTCACGACACTCTTTTCAATCGCCAGATAATTACAGTTATTTGAATGAGTTACAATTTAAACACTCAACGCAATCAAAGAACCATGCAAAGTAATTATTACAAATTAACCAATTAATATAATACTAAGATTAAAGAAAGAAAAGAGAGGATTTCAATTATTTAGTTTCATCTAGTATGGTAATTTGACTACGTGTTTTAATTAAACTGGTAAATGAACCTCCTGGTCACATTGCACGACAAGGTAATACTGGATTGAATATTAAATGTATGCCTTGCCAAGATTGACCAGTCATCCCAAGTAGCACCCGTTCACGAGCATGACGCACGGGCCAGCCATCATCACCCTCGCCATATTAGAGGGAAGGTGATGATTAACTGTGCATAGGTCCTGTAACATTTTAAAATATAATTAACTAGCGGCCCACCCTCGCTTCGCTTCGGTATCATAAGATGAAATTTTTAGAAGTCCTTTCGTCTAACATAGCCTGCTCTGTCGCTTTCTAGGAGATTATTATGAAAAAAAATACATCATCACATATCTGTTCCCACTGTGTGACATTATGCCCCCGAGAAAATTCGTACCAAATGAATTAAAATTATTTTCTGCCTCTGCGGTTTAAGTAAAGAAAATTACAAATTAATTACGTTATTACGTACTTCTCGATATATTTTATGGTAAGTATACCTACGTCAGATTTATATCATCATTTCATTGGTTATTTTATCTAAGTGAAACAGTTCTAATAAATAATGATATTACTTTGATTAGGATGAAATTTTTGTATTGGGTTAAAAATAATTTGAACTTAACCTACATTAGTACAACGCATATTAGTGCGCCGAAATAGTTAGCTGCCAGCTAACTATTTCGGTTTAATATTATCGTTACTGGCTCGGCTCCTATAAGTGATAGATTGATGTATTCTTGATGTATAGTGCGTGCATATATATTGACAGCGAAAGCCTGAGTAATCCACAATATAATAGTGAAAACCACATCCAAATCCATTGGGTAGTTCTCGTGATTAGTGCGTTCAAACAGAGAGACAGAGGCTTTCTAGCGAGTTCCGTTTATGCTATGAATATGAATAGATGATGCCTTACTAATTTCAGTAAAGAGTATTTAAATGAGTTTGGAGTCGATAGCTTTAAAAATAAAAGATTTTCCATACAAACTTATACCCCCTATGTCAGCCCTTTGTAAGGGTTGGTTAGAAAATTAATTACCTTATTTAAATAATTAGTATTTTCTAGTAACTTGGAAACAGTACTATCAAAACTATAAAAGTTTCATACAAACTTTGCCACCCCTGTTTACCCCTAATTTGATACTCCTAGCACTTATAGTTTCTGAGATTTTGTGATGAGTGAGTGAGTGAGTGACCTTTATAATATAAGGCAATGTATAGTGCAATGTTTGTAATACAAATATACTTAACGTTTTATCAGAATTCTTATTTAAAACTGTGTAACTTATTCGCATCTACTTTGTTTTTCTGCACCACCTCAAAAGGTAGACTGGTAGAGAATGCCATTGACATTAAGTCCGCCTCACAATATGTATTTGAAGTTTTTAAATAAAATAAATAAATTAAGGGACGTATCCCACAGCATTACTATACTGCTATATGAATACACGCCGAACTACAATAGTTGGACATAATTATGGTCTCGCGAAGTTCTTTGTAGATATTGATATGTTCTGTAATATTGTAAAACATTTTTTTTTCTATCATCAATACTTGCCGCAGCGCATGCGATGAAAGACATTTTTAGCAAATTTTTTTACACCTTGGTTTAGTTTTTGTAATAATTTCTAAGGATCTCCAAATTTTTATAGTAATATATATAGCCTATGTTACTCACTGAGAATGCAGCTTTATAATGGTAAAAGAATTTTTTAAATCGTTTCAGTAGTTTTTGAGTTTATTCGTTGCATACAAAAATACATAAATACAAATCTTTCCTTTTTATAATATTAGTATAGAAGTATAGATGTAGGTTTAGACGCTTGCTTTGTTATAGCCTTACTTATATACTTAAATGTTTTTACAATCTCCTGATATCCTGTATAATTCATTTAAATCAGTGATTAATGTTTAGACTATTTCTTCGCTTCTAGTCGTAGTTAATAATAAATATAATATGATCTTAATAAACTTGACTTAATACACAAGATAGCCTGTTAAAATCTTTAACTAACATTCGTGCATTCTTGTAAAAATAGCTTCAAAAGGTGTATGAAAAAGTTGTTTATAAAAGATAGAAAAGCGACGGCAACAATATTGTCGCATTTCTTATATCTTACTTTGTCCCGTAGTGGGACAAGCAAGGTCAGTAAAAATAATATCTTATATTTGGTATGAATTGGCATGCGCTAGTTGCCAAGGATCTGATAAAAAAGGACTCACACGTGACAGGTATTCTGAGACGTACACATCTCACATCTGAGGACATTTTAAAGAAAAAAAAGGCGAAAACACAATTTTAATGTAGGTTGTAATTTTATAGTTTTATATCAAATTGGTAAAAATGGGTTCCTTATCCACCTAACAAGTTCACCTAGGTGGACTACGGTACTGTCATTGACTCTTGGTACACCTGGGTGAACTACGGAACCTGACATAGACCCTTGGTACACATAGGTGAATAACAAAAACTGATATGCTCTAAAAATAATTATACTATTATTATGAATTGAACGGTATTAAAACATTTGACCCAATTCTTTTTGCAGTCAAAATTCAGCGACAAAATTCAAATATACGCTACTTCATGCAGATAATACGTCATTATGAGCAAGGCTTGGAACGCTGAGTGAACTGTTCTATTCAGTTAGTAGGTTGAGTAAACGAGCATTCAAGCGTCGACGTAATGAGGCTGAGCAGCATTCAACGAAACGCAAGTGAAACAGGAAAATTAACTGTTTGATGACAGTAAAAATAATGAGCTTGAATTTAAGTAGGTCAACTTTAAACTAAGAGGTCAGGGTAGTTAACTTTTGGTTTCTTATTAATGTGCAATTCTTAACATTTTGTTGTAGAATGTTTTTTTTTGAGTTTTAAGTTACGGACGGTGTTAAAATGTAATATAAGAAAGAAATATAAACTAGATAGTAGGTACTATAAAGTTACTATTACTATTAAATTAATTATTTATATATGTAAATAAGGTTAACTTTTTTGGAGAGACCATATCATGACCATGTCGACTGCCTGACAGTCGCTGCCAATTCACTTATACCTAGGTATATATATATTTTGCCAACGTGGTGATGTAGGTACATCACATAGTCAAATAAATGGATATTTAGACCTAAGGTACTCTATCATTATCAGTGCAGGCAGATGCTTGCTATAGAAAAGTTTATATACATTTTTAGAAAAACAATTGCTTTCTAAACAGAGTGTCAATTTTCATTTATATGATGTTTTTACAGTAGTACAATATTAAAAAACCTTAAATAATTTGTTAGACTAATCATAGCAACTAACAGGTAATATTCATTCTCTTCAACAAGAACAACTTTTTTTAAAGTTTGAAATTGCAAGTGCGCGCCAGCCGCTCTGGCGTAAAATTGTATGGACTCGAACCCACGACCAGTTAGCAACTTTACCGTAAGCTCTGCACTGCTATTTTGTTTAATTAAATGAGGTACTGGCTACAGGATAAAAAGTAATAAAATTATACTTTCTGCGTAAAACAGTGTTAAGAAAAATCGAAAAATCCGGGAATACTATTTACTTTGGTTGAACACTTTCAAAAACCACGAGAACCGATGCATGATTTGTGTTGGTAATAATAAATCAATCCGTAGGGAGTGTTGTTACACTCATAAAAAGTAAAGCAAAAATTACGTCGCGCATGTAGGTACTGTAGTTTTATTTTATCTCGGCAAATGTGCATTTCTGAATAAAGGTACTTTGCCGTGAGTAAAGTTGTACGTAAATTTAAAGTTTAACTGTAATAGAAATATATTTAAACATTGCTAGCTGCCTCTGTGGTTCAGTGGTAGTATGTACGAATTACCACGCAGAGGTCTCGGGTTTGATCCCCTGGTCGGGTAAAGTGGTATTGAGTTTTTCTGTTGAAAAATTTTCAGTTTTAGCCCGGAGTCTGGAATTGTGTCCGATAAATGGCAATAGACTTGCCCCCTGTTACATGGAACCTAAAATAAAAAATGTCAAAAACTTAGTAGTTAAACACCACTGCCTACCCCTTCGGGGATAAAAGGCGTGAAGCTATGTATGTATGTATGCCAGTTTGTAAATTAGTCGTGATTGCCATCTCTATAAGTGGTAACCGTAATCTATCGACATGCCTGTGTTTTCTAAGCATTGTAGAAATAATGCTTAGAAAACAAAGCTAAGCCGTTGCCTACCATGTACGCAAAAGGAAATGAGGAAGAAAAAGGGAAAACGAACAAGGACCAAAGGGGTAATTGGGCTACCGGTGCACTCTATATTAGAAAAGTCACAAGTACCGAACTATTTACTTTTAAACTTGCGCGTTGCATGATATAGTAAATCTAAATTACACCGGCCGTGGTGACAAGCAGACCACGGCCGGTGTAACGTGGTCGAAACGTCAAGCAAAATAAGGTATGTAAATACCTAATGCATGATCGCGAGAATTACCGTATATTTAGATTTACTATAAGTACCGAACTATTCATATACCAATCACATCGTAACCATTAGATCATCTCAATATTATATTGATAGGTCGTATACGTGTATACGTATATGTTTTTACAAAATATCAATTTTTAAGTTTTGTCATAAACCAACCACCAAAATTCAGTAATTGTATAATAGCGCAAGTGCATAAATAATGACATAATTGCCGCGTTATTTGACAAACGACTAACATTTTGCCGAGTTCGGAGGTTAACTACCGAGGCATTAATATTGTCGCGAGTACCGCGCCGCTGTTCAATGTACTATGTAATTTATTTAATGTCTTTATAATTATAAATGTACTAGCTGACGTCACGCGGTTTCACCCGCATAGTTCACGTCCCCGTGGGAGTACGAGGATAACATCTATCCAATGTTACTCAGTGAAAATGTAGCTTTCTAATGGTAAAAAAATGTTTGAAATCGGTCTAGTATTTTTTGAGTTTATTCGTTGCATACAAAAATACAAATCTTTCTTTATTAGGTATATGAGTGTAGATTAATGAATCAATTTTATTATGTTAACACCAATAATTACGCCTATCGGGCACTAAATCCACTTCAAAGTGGATCACAAATCTATGTCAATGTCCGTAGTCTAATCCAGTGTACTAATTGTCAGGATCTGTATTTGTAATCTACCAAGAGGCCCTAGACAAGTATCAAAGATTTCATTCTATTCATAGAATAGATTAAAAATATATTGGATTGACATAAGCTAAGGCCAACGCTTATGTCAATCTCATACATTTTTTTATGTATGAGCCGCATGCACTTGTCTAGAGCCTCAGAGGCCCTAGACAAGTGCCATAGATTTCTTTTTTTTTTTTTTATATAGTATAGCCTACCAAAGTGACTTCACCCCGCCTGATGGTAAGCAGTCAGTGGAATCCAGAAGTGGCGGCCACTATACCAAAAGCTATCGTTTTAAACTGCTGGTATGGTGGCCTCCACTATGGCGGCTGGAAATGGGGTTAGGGGAAGGAAATGAGGGACGTGAGGGAAGAGGAAAGGGAGGAAATTGGGTCTCCGGCGCTCTCACTAACCGAACGAAACGCAGTAGTACGGATACTACTGCGACACTATGACATGTCCTTCTTCAAACGAGGTTTAAAGAGAGCATTAATATCACGGTAGGCAGCGGCTTCGCAGAGCCCCTGGCATTGCAGAAGTCTATGAGCGACAGTTACCACTTACCATCAGGTGGGCTGTTGGCTCGTCTGTTACTGTAGGCAATAAAAAACTATAAATACTACTACTCTTAAGTCGATCTTCTATGAGAGGGTAGTACTTCCCCGGACGATCCGGCCCATTCATGCTGAAGTCAGCGTGCATCTACTACCGTATTTCTATTCTATTCATAGAATAGATTAAAAAATGTATGGAATAGACATAAGCTTACGACATTGTTGGCATTAGCTAATGTCAAACCCGTACATTTTGTTATTATTCTATGAATAGCATAGAAATCTTTGCCACTTGTCTAGGGCCTCTGATGTGCCAAAGATTTGCGTCAGTGTCCGTAGCCTACTCAGATGCAACAAGGACCACCGGTAGTCCACCCAGGTGAATTAGTCAGATGGGCTGAGAACCGTAAGCTGTTTTGTGACTATCGCCACAGTATATACGTAAAATGATAGATTGCGAGCGTTTGCGTAACTTAGATAGAAAACGCAGATTCAGAGCGCCTTTCCTTAAGCTACGTCTTACATTACTTCTCATATTACATAGATAGATAGATAGATAGGTAAAATATTCTTTATTGTACACCATTTAAAAGTTTACATAACATTGGTCGATACAAAAACGCAGTTGTAATAGTAAGTTGTACAATGGGCGGTTTTATCGCTAAGAGCGATCTCTTTCAGACATACATAGTTACTGCAATTCCATGAGAACACAGCTATGTTCATAAAAAACGGTAACACGCGTATTATAGCTGGCCAAAAAAAATAAACAACTTGCTCATAAATTTAAGCAATCAGGATGATTTCTTACAAAAGATGTCATTTTTTGATCTGCGAATCTAACAGAGTTAATGTTAAGATTCTTAGAGAAATATTAACAGTAAAGAGTAGCAAACTCAATAGTAAATATCGATAATAAACAAAAGGTTATAAATTCCTTTCTTTATCGATACCGTCCTCGCAAATATATCATAAACAGCACATACAAAACCGAAGGCCATCTGCGAATGTTAATTAAAACAATAAATTAAATGTAGCCGAGTGTTGGCGAGCAATGAATATGTCAACACGACGCAGGTCGCTTCGGTATTAGCATTGCAGAGGTCGCTATTACAACAACTATTTCGCATCACGATGGCCCAACACGTTTATAAACTAACGTTGAATTTCGTTATGGTGCGGCTGCTAAATCAGAGGGATAATTAGTGAATCTTATTGATTATTTCAACACATGTAAACATTGTAAATACCTGCACATACAAGACTAAATGATAAACGATTTTATTCAAATCTGGTATGTAGATACCCCGACTTCTGGGGGTAGTTATAAAGGAAAAAGGAAAAGGTTGTGGATATAGGCAGACTACAGCTACGCAGTCATAGTGGAGGGTGTCCAAAACGTTTCCAAATTGATTGAAATTAATGGAAATTGAGTAAAATTTGAAAGGTTACCAAGTTCTTACAATTTAAACTCGCCAAACATAATTGTTTTGAACTTTTTGCAGTATTATTAACAAAACAATCATTATTAATTGTTTTGACAAATTGCGAGTTTCATGGCCACAACCATTCACCCATGTGTCAGGGTAGCGCCGGGTCGAGAAGACTCGGCGGTTGTTAGCAACATGTCGACAAAAACTAATACACCCCATACCCCTTTACCCCTTTACCCACAGCCTGCTATAAATTTACGCAAGAAAGGTATGCGTTAACTACAGTTTATTATGAGGTCTCATGAGTTAATGACGTTAATTGAATGAAATTTGAAATATACCGTGTTTACACAATGCCTGCTTGATTACTGAAAAATCAGGCTTCTATCCACAGCGAAGTTATAGGGGATCGAAAATGGTCAAGTGATATTTTTTAATTAGTGAAGAAATTCGGATTATTGGATCTAATTTTACAAGCTGTCGTAGCTTCAAAACCCGGTTGCCGCAATTTTTAAGTATATCGTAAGCTTCTTTCTTAAGGCCATATAACCAATGCCAATTACATACAATTTATATCGACTTATTTTATTTAAAATTATATTATTCATGTTCTATACCGAACAAGTACAATTGTAAATTACCTACAAGAAAATAACTTTCGGAAACAATCATAAAGTTAACAGTAACTGTTGTACCGGTCTATCGCTGAATTACCATTTTTTCTCTTTTACAATATATCACAGAGGCCATTCGGTTTAACTGTTTTCTTACGTACAAATATATAGAGGTATGTGTGAGTCCAATTTATAGCCTGCAGGTGTTCAGAATAAGTTCGTAGCTAGTTTTGTAACTTACCTTTTTGTAAATCTGGTTAAAAATAAACTATGTAGTAGGAATATTATATGATCTTTTTTAGAGTTAAATTAGTCTTGTATTTGAGTAAAGATTTAGGTGTATTTTTTAGACAAATAGGTAAAAAAAACTGGAAATGATCGTCACGATTATAACACATACAATAAAGCATGCATCTCTTTGCACAATCCATTATATTTATTACACCTCGTTCTTTAGAAATGGAATAACCATACAGACGAAACTTAACTAGTCGACAAATGAAATCGAACGTCAATCTCAGGCGCTACTGGATTCAAAGTTACTGCAAGTGTTTTTGTAGATTATGTGTATCTACGGAAATAAAAAGTCTAGATGAGACTTATTTATTTCTAAATTTTTAGGACTGTAACGACGAAGAAGTGCTTAAAATATATTTAAAAAAAAATCGTTATCTATGTCGATCTGAAATCTGGCATTTTCCTAAGTTAATGTATTAGCCTTGGTATTTAGAAAAAGCTAGTTACATTGCGGCTAGCTTTTTTGTGTGAGTAGCTTTTTAGCTACTGCCTCAATCGAATATTTTATTTCTAGTCAACAATCTACAAATCGGTATTGAATTGTGAATAATTCTTTTGAGCTGTAAGTGTTTTAATGTGAAATAAATATTAAAATTGCAATATAAAATTTATTATAATAATATGTAAATATTGAGTAATCATCAAAACCTTATAATCTATTGCGTGTACGAGATGCGATTGTAATAAAATTATAATTTATTTATTTGTCGCAATACTACCAACTTCAATTTTCTTGAGTGCTTATTTTACTTACACTTACATCACTTACCTTATTTGCAGAGCTGATCTGCACTCCACAACACTGAAACAAATAAAATAGGGTTGAATTATAAGAAATAGGTACTTCATCACACTCAGGGAACATGTCCAAAAAAAATTGATATACTTTCTCAATTTTATTATTTTTAATTATATAAATACCAGCTTGTTTACTGTCCCACTGCAGGGCAAAGGCCCTTTCTCATATAGAGAAGGTATGAGCATTAATCACCACGCTTGCTCAAGGCGGATTGGCAATTTCAGACTTAAGTCCAGGTTTCCTCACGATGTTTTGCCTTCACCGTCAGTCAGAAATGACCAAGATAAACTTAGAAAGTACATATGATTTAAAAAATCACATTGGTACTTGCCCGGATTCGAACCCACTACCTCGTGTTTACGAAGCGGGTGCCGTATCCATTGGACCATTTCGATTTATTATTTACTCAAAATTTTTAGTGACTCGAAATCAAATCCAGGATTAAATCCACTCGGGAAATAGTCAAAATTCATAGATGATCAGCGGCAGGCGCAGCGTGAGCAGACTACTCACAATGTGGACCGATGACCTGATAAGGGTGCCGGGCAAGCGATGGATGAGAGCGGCAAACGACCGGCGAAGGTGGCGAAGATTGGGAGAGGCCTATGTCCAACAGTGGACGACTTTCGCCTGATATGATGATGATGCTTAAAATATTAGTAACACTAGAATAGGTATCTTAATAAAGTAAAGACTAATTCTTTCATTCATAAAACAATCAAAATTTAAGGCAGAGCGATAATATCAGAAGCCGCGAAACATTGCGAAAACACTGATAGGTACTAATTTGGTTATAGCGTCGAACCTATTCGATAAATATGGAGATATTTAAACATTAGAACGGCTTTGGTAAAACCTGAATTAAAATTTACTAGGTACCTAAATCTTCGTGTTCTAAACAAAAAATTGTGTATCTTATGCAAATTTTTACAGACATATTTTTAGAATTTATTTCATTTAAATCATCTATAGTTTCGCAATCACGTAATTCACGTAGATCTTAAACAGAGTGTTGAATTTATTAATTTCTCTCAAGCTTTAGTTTATTTACGTTGCAGGGTTTGACCAGCTAGCAAAGGTTTCCATAGATCCATAAAGATACTTTGGCTTTCTATGCGTGTGCTATCGTGTACCATCAGAGAAACAGTTAAACATGAAGCTATCGCCAACTTCCTCAGTGCTATAAGTCAGAATGTTTCGCTAACGAATTCATTTCGTTCATATATTATTATATAGTGTGTGTAGTTATTTATTAAAAAATATTACGGGACGTACCTGTAGAAATTACGATTTAATAACACGGTACAAATATTTTCCAACGTATCTAATTTATCTTGGCTTATGACGCTTTACGAAATCAAATTTTGTATTAAAATTTCTAAGCGTTACAAAACACGTTATCATCAAGTATTAATCATTCGTAATGTTTATGTAGTGAAGTGATTATATTCAAATTGATACCCTAATTGTATTCATGCCTAAGGGATTCCTTGTAAGTTGTGTTATAACGTTCGTTAAAAAGTAATCACAAATATGACACACCTACACTAATATTATAAAGAGGAAACATTTGTATTTTTGTATACAACGAATAAACTCAAAAACTACTAGACTGATTTTATAAATTCTTTTACTATTAGAAAGCTACATTATCACTTCGTAAAATAGACTATATTTTTATCCTCGTACTTTCATGGGAACGTAATACACGCGGGTGAAACCGCGTGACGTCCGCTAGTAGGTAATAATTAGTAGTTTATATTGAGCGTAAAACAAAGTAATACAAAAACTCAATTAAGAAAAATATAATAATAATAATAATAATATTTCAACAACTACACACAACGCCATCTAGACCCAAAGTAAGCATATTATATGCTTGTGTTATGGGTTCTAGAATGTGGATATACATACTTAAATACTTTTTTTTTTGTAAATACATACATATTATACATAGAAACACCCAGACCAATGCAAATAAACATGTTCATGCACACAAATATTTGCACTGAGCGGGAATCGAACCCGCGACCTCTGCGTGGCAGTCCATACACAGTACCACCGAACCACAGAAGCAGTCAAAATATAAATGCTCTGTATTCTTATTTTCGTTACTACGTCATTATTTTAACCTTTAATAAATATGATACATAGTTAAATATACCAGAATCGATATCACAAAATTAGCGACATCTATATCAGTGTGTTAATTATATTATTTTAATATCACCTCTACAAAACATGAGGGAAAACTCATTTAGGGTCTGACCGCAAAGCGCGTTTAATTTCACAGATATACAACCTGTTACGAGCCGTGTAATTATTAATTTTATATCAAAATCACGCAAGTATAAAGTACTCAAATTATCTTGAATCCATTATCAAATTGCTGAATCTATATATCTTCGTAGAAAGCGAGCGATCCTAGTATTTACTATCTCTTAACGAATATTGACACTGATTCCAATGTAAATTAGACGGTACTCTGCCATTTCAAAATGGTTAAATTAATTATGCCGGCCAAAAACCTAATACTAGTCTGGATTTATATTTTAATTCATACTTTTAATAGTATTAATACTATAATGCTATTATTTTGTGTTCGATAGTGGCCATATTGTTTTCATCAATGAGTTAACTTTAATACATGTTTGTATTTACAACATTTGTAGTGTGCATTCTTGTAGTACATCATCATCCTTCCTCAACCGATTTCGGTCATGGCGACCTATTAATCTCCGTTCTTTTGACGTACATAGGCGTTGTGCGTGTTTGCAAAAATACAGCTGCCTTGTAATTAACAATAAGCATAATTAAGTTGTTTAAATAACAAAACAGTATTATCAGGTATAAGGTGTCTTTTCTTTCATTATCTTTGGTTTTTGCCCTACTGCCGAAGTCAAGGAGGGTAATGTTTTTCGAGCGATTGTTGTGGGTATGTATGTCTATTTCTTTGGCAGGCTCTACAGTCTAAATGGCTTTATGGATTTTAACATTTGAGGTGTCATTAGATTCGTTTAGATTGTGGGAGTGACATAGGGTATACAAAATTTCAATGTAATGTCGGCACGAAAAAAAATGTGTATCTTTCTTTTCAGTTTGTTTAAGGCAGATGGGCCTTTTGTTTTTTAATAATATAGTCTGCTGGCTAAATAATATTTGATATCTCCTAGTGTGAAAGTTCTATTTAAAAACCTTGTGTTCTATTTAAAAGTCTTCTGTTCGAACTTTTAAAACATGCAATTAACGAATACAAAATTTAAATAATAACCACTGTTGTTTTTATGATATACAATCGAAATTTGCATTAGTAAAATTAAGACCAACTATGGAGTTCTCCAATATAAATA
This sequence comes from Parascotia fuliginaria, assembly GCA_963082885.1. NCBI lineage: Eukaryota > Metazoa > Arthropoda > Insecta > Lepidoptera > Erebidae > Parascotia > Parascotia fuliginaria. The sequence continues at coordinate 3,150,211 of OY720175.1, forward strand.
GTCTGGGTTTCATAGCATTCTTTGTAATAAAATGTCTACAGACAAGTGATACTTTACGACGACTGCAACGTCGACGATTGTGTACTTTGTGGCTACTAATTGCGAATAGTTAATTAATTTCGAAATCCAAGAAAATTAAATATTTTTATGCTAACTTTTAAATATGAATAAAAAAGTATAAAATATGTTGTTCGTTAATGACATTCTACAATATATAGCTATGTATAAAAAGAAAAATATGTATGAAAGTAAATATCTACTATTTGTAAATAGTATAAAGTACTTTTATCAGTTTCTCCACTAACTTGTCGTAAGTCACGCAACTGACTCGGATACATTCAGAAAATGTCTTTCGGGCAATTTTTATAAAGTCTATTCCACTTTTAACACCTGGGGCCCTTTTTTTTTGTAGAGGGGTAATGCGTTTATGCATACCGCCCTGTCCAGGAAAACGAGCCGGCTATTTCAGGCTCGCTGGCCTAAGATGGTAGGTGGCCAAAATACCGACTAAAACCCCCCTATGCACCTACTCTCGCCTTAATGGATGGGCCGCTGGAACTTGATACTACATCAGCGGATCACCTGGAACCCTACAGCAACCTTATTATAACCTTACTTGTCTCTATCTTAGTTTTTAATGGTACAAAAGAAAAAGACAAAACACAAAGTAACATTATAATAATACTGCTATATAATAATAATATGTGGACACTATCACACACCGTCATCTAGTCCCAAGATAAGCAGAGCTTGTGTTATGAGTACTAGATAACTGAAATATAATACATATACATACTTTTTTTTTTGTAAATTCATACTTAGAATACATAGGAAACACCCAGACTGAAGACAAATACAAATGTTCATCACACAAATATTTGCCTTCCGCGGGAATCGAACCCACGACACCCGGCGTCGCAGTCAGTTACACTAACCACTAGACCAACGGTGCAGTCGGATATGAGGTGATGGTAGGTGTTCATAGGCGACTCTTTAGTGTCCTTTGATTAATACCGAGAAATTCAAAACTGCAATGATATTAGTCTAGGTGCCAGCTAATATGTTTTTACAGTACTGTCGTTTGAAGCCGGGGCGTTTAATTTTAAAAGTCAATGTGATAGATGTGTCAGTATATATTTAAAAAATATAAATACCTATAAATATACACTACTGTAGATATATATTTTATTGTCATCACGTCATCCGTTTACTGTCCACTTATTCCAATATTTGATACAGAATTAAATTTATTAAAATCTTTCTTTTTAAGTTACCTCATTATATTTTCAGAAACAGAATATAAAGCCACAAAAATATGATTGCGGCAATTATATCTTAATTATATAGATAAACTGAAAAATGGAAGGCAACAGCCACAACACTTCCATTTTTCAGTTTATCTTCATTCAAATTTAATCTAAATCGACGGCTTCAGATAGCGATTGGAAAATGTAAATACATTTTTCTTCCGTTAATACCCCAAATTTAAAAAAATGCAACTTATTATTAATCTCTAAAAGCAGATTTGCTAATCTTCAAAATTTCCCTTAAGAAGATAATTGATCTTTAATATTTACAGTAATTTCCCTCCAGGCCCCATTGTTTGCACTCTCCCAATACAGGATTCAAAAAAGTGCAAACAGTAGCTTATGAATAATTTATTAAAAGCAAAACCATGTAGCTCCCCACCGTTTTCCATTTTGATTGCTCTAGCCAATCTTCTAAAATATGTTTTAAACTTCATTTGGTTTCATAAAATGACATTTTTATCTCATAGAAAGCTGTACGACAAAAGCGAGAAAGTAAAAGTGTATATTTTGCAGTTTACTATCTCGATAGTTTATACGTACGACTGCTATGCTGAATGTCCCGAAAAATCAAGGATCGTTTTTATACTCGTTGTCAAATCCTGAAATTCTTGCAATTTTTTTTATTGCCTGCAGTGGCAGACGAGCCAGGTAAGTGGTAACTGTCGCTCATAGACTTCTGCAATGCCAGGGGCTCTGCGAAGCCGCTGTTTTCCATGATATTAATGCTCTCTTTAAAACTAGTTTGAAGAAGGACATGTCATAGCAATTGCTGTAATTCTATTAAAATCATGGTACTTAAATTACCTGATGAAATGTGTGTGTGATTTGACACAGGTCTGTCTACCCATTCGAAGGTAAATACCTAATGATACGATAAATTATTTTGTATTTTTGAGAGCACATAAATTACTAACAAAAAAACTTGAAAAAGTTTTTCGATACAACTAATAAATTTAATAAAACACAATTGGATAAAACCAATATAAATTTCTATTTCTCTGGAAAAAGTTTGTTATTGAACATGTCGAGTCTACGAATAAGACTTAATTAAAAGTGAAATGTTAAATCTTAATAAAAAACTGAAATATATTTTGAATATTTATTTTTATTTTTAACACAACACGGCAGCTGGATTGTAGGTATAGGTACAAAACACAATGTTTTCAATCGTGTGTGTTTGTCTTTATAGCAATTTACGCGTTATTTTACCTACTTGTATTATTATATTCGAAATGTAATATTATATAAGCTGCAAATTGTATCTTTTTATCGTGTTAGTACCCGACGGGTTTTAGGATTTATGTCGATTTATTTATGTCTATCAGTAACGAGATCTTATTCATGATTGAAATTTTCTTAAACCCCTAGGACTCGTAACGATAATAAAAATTATTAGCGTAGCACCACAGATAACTTTTAATATTAACTTGTTGTATGTGTTTTAAAAATTAAAGTACCTATTGATATTAATAAAACATATACAAACTCATACCTCATTTATTTACTTACTTTTACTTCAGATAAAATGGTTCATACCCCAATTACATTAAATGAAGCCTTATTAAAGGCAAATATAGTAAAAAGTAACAACAAAATTAAAAACTTGGAAAACAAAACATAAAAAAGTTTATAAAAAAAAAGCCATATCTGGCGTAAAAGAATCACAGTAATGTGTATATGCGTAATGTATGAGGCTCAGCGAAAACGTTATCTAAGATGTCTAGAAAGTGATGTATAAATAAAGTTGCTATAACCAAAACAAATCTAAACATTGCATGAGAATATTGAGCTAATAACCCAAACAAAAGTTGCCCGGTATTTGCTTATATTTCATTTTGACATGTTATTAATATTTCATAACTAAACTTACCACTATGAAGATACCGCAGATGGCGATAACTTGAAACAGTTTATACAAAGTTCTTGTAACTTTACGAACTACAGTAAAATCGTATACAAATATTCTAAAACTATTACACGAGACTACCACACCGACACTTATAATGCACCTACTGATAAGTTCACAACCAGTGAGTGGCTTTTTATTACTAAATTTACCCTAAACACTTTAAAATTACAAAAATTAAAATACTTTTTTACAAATGTCTACTAAATAAAGAGCTATAAAATTACATAGTTTATTTTATTTAACTTTGCGTCATGAAATAATCGACGCAATTATTTTTGTTTACAACTTTATCAAATATGATTGAATACTTATTAGTTTTTATATAGTCGTAGATGTTTATTTGGAGCGCGTGCTACGTTGAGCGGCGGCGGCGTAGCACTGAGCTCGACTGGCTATCAGACAGTGTAACGACTGATATGGTAGGTCTAGGATACATGTAGGCACAGTAACCCTTACTACGATACCTAGTGCATACACGTGAGCTGGCAGTGAGATATTGCGTGGTAGAGGCACTCTACGTGTATTTGCTACATCGATATTCGGCCCTCGAATGAAATTTCCAGGGATAGTATTTTATCCTAACTATACCATACCTATAAGTATTTTAAATGAAAGATTAATAAGTAATAATATCATCTCGGTAGAGATATAGTAATTAAGCATTCCTTAACATTTCAAACTAAAAAACTATATATTTTTTAATTAATTTTACTAACAAATAAAATAAAATAATTACCAAAATATCATATTTATACCAATTAGGAGCGTCAGCAATATAACTCAATAAATTTTATAATATAACTTCTGTATCTACATAAATGAATGAAATTCATGAATCTCTTAAATTGTAAATAGGATATTCATAGAACTTGAACAAAGTCATTAATCATTACAAAACAAGTATCTCATTTTATCTGTTTTATTTAAACAGTAAAGAATAATTTGTAATTCTATGATAATCTTGAACCACACTCTTTGATGTTGAATGTTATTATTACTTATGATCATTTCTAAAGGTTACAAAAGTAATCTCTGGTAAGATGAAATCTATGTAACCAAATAAATGACTTCTACACAACCTCGAGTTACGTTGAAATATTATTTCTTTATTTTAGTTGGCTGCCTCTGCTGTTTGGTGTCACTGTGTATGGCGTACAGACTACCACGCTGAGGTCTCAGGTTTGATTTAATCTTCATATAAATTCAATCGACTTTTTAACAGACGGCACTAATCACAGGCAACAAATAACTACAAAAAAACCACACAATAAGTGTTCTCCGTCGACAAACACCACTTGTATCAAAACAACATTGCAAGTAATTCATCGGATAAACAATTTTAAATCAATACATACAGTATTGAAAAGGCCAAACAAAGGCCAAAGGTGTTATGGTTTCACTGGAATTATACTAGAATGGTTAAAATCGTATTTAACAGATAGGTTTTTTTATGTTGTTGCCAATGGATATCACTCAGGGGCATATCCTATTTCATCTGGAGTTCCTCAAGGATCTCACCTTGGACCTATCTTATTTAATGTGTTTATTAACGATCTGCCGTTATGCTTGCATTACTCAACACCATTCATGTTTGCTGACGACTTAAAGCTCGCCCACATAATAGATTCCGAAAAGGATATCCAACATCTACAAACAGATTTAAACTCACTGTATTCTTGGAGCGCACGTAACGGTCTTGACCTAAATGCAAAAAAATGTGCTCAGATAAAGTTTACTAGAAAGCATAACACGAAATCATCATCTTATATGTTAGGAGATACCAATCTAACAAAGACTGATAATATTAGGGATTTAGGAGTTTTAATGGACGCAAAGCTTACGTACGTCCCTCATATCGAGAGGACACTGAAGCAGTCTTCTAAGATGCTAGGATTTTTAATTAGAAGTAGTGGGCACTTTCGGAATGTTCAGACTAAAATAATTCTGTTTAACTGCCTTGTCAGAAGTGTTCTGGAATACGCTGTCGTTGTATGGCGTCCCCACTTTGCAACTCATTCTCTCAGAATAGAGCGCATTCAAAAGAGATTTCTTCGGCACTTGTCATACTCGGTAGGAATGGGAGGGAGACATGTGAGATATAAAACCCGGTTGAATTATTTCAAGATGATAGAACTTTCAAAGAGAAGGGATATAACTGACTTAGTCTTTCTGTTTAAATTACTAAGAAATGAGATAGATTGCCCCGAGTTGTTACAGAAGATACGTTTCAGAGTTCCGATTCATTTGCCGCGGAAACCAATTACACCCTTGTCCCCTCCACTGCGTAGGACAGTGCTTGGCTCAAACTCACCTTTTTGTAGAATGACAAAATTATATAATGAATGCAGTGACAAGGCTGATATCCACTATGATTCGTTGCGATTATTTCGAAAAAACGTCATTAGCAGTTTAAGATTTCATTACAATATTTAAGTGGCACATAAGTAGTTAAATTTAATAGTTATGAAACTTAAAGCTCATTACAGTTGCGAATGTTGTGTTTGCCTATAAGTGGCTTGGCATTTAGATTTAAGCAAATATTGGACTTTATATGTTAAGTAATGATGTTAAGTTGTTGGTGAACCAAATATAAAATAAAAATAAAAAAAAATAAATAAAAATAACAAACTACCAGTTTTAAAATGAAGCTATTTTTTATGCAATTAATTCTTCTTTTTTTTCGATCACACGCAAAACGACTAAAATACGCATAATGACCAACAGCAAATAGTCATATTGACACATACGCGAAATGACAGCATTATTACTCAAAATGAGACTTATGTAAAACGACCTATACGCATAATGACCAACAGCAAATACGCAAAACGACGTGTCACACAGATACCGATGCATCATTTCGCGAATCATGTTTGATCATTATGCTGATAGGTAATTTTACGTAAGTCTCATTTTGAGTCATTATGCTGATAGGTCTTTTTACGTAAGTGTCATTTTCAGTATTGGTCAAAATGCAGACGTGTCAATAAACGGATGCGTTATTTTGCGAATCGTGGTTGGTCATTACGGTCAGTTCGATTTTGTTGTATCAAGACAAGAACCAAGAATCGAAAGATTTATGTTTTATCTCCTGAAACTGACTCCTCAATAAGATTGGTAGCATACGAAGTACCAAAAGGTAGTGTACTAGGGCTATTGTTATTCCTCATATATATCAATCATCTGCCTACTATAACTAATTATGAAATTACCTTCTTTGCAAAAAGTATAGTGCTATCATCATACCTTTTTCAAGAAATAATATTAATAATATTGAATTGGAAATCAATTATAGAGTGGCTTGATAATAACAACTTAAAAATAAACCTAGACAAAACAAAATTCACAACTTTCAGACAACGATCTACCCGACTTGATTTAAATCTAAGTATTCATTACTCAGGCAAAAATATTGGTGAAACAGAGATGGCTAAGTTTCTAGGTCTACGTGTAGATGAACAAATAAATTGGAAGGTTCATATTCTTTTTTTATATTAGCCTACCGGAGTGACTCTACCCTGCCTGATGGTAAGCAGTTAGTGGAATCCAGAAGCGGTGGCCACTATACTAGAAGCTATCGTCTTAAACAAACGTCTTAATTCAACACGTGTGTAAGACTTAGATTATTACTAATATGCTAAGTCAACACTCATATGCTTTAATTAAATTACGAAATGAAGTTAATTTATCAACATTAATAACGTCCACACTTCGATATGGATTAATGTCTTGGTGCAATTCGACTAATAAAGATAATGCTTTTATAGCACAGATACGTTGTATCAGAGCAATATTCAATCATAAACATACTGACTTCTATCTAAAATTGTTTTTAAAATACAAACTCCTGACATTACCATGCATTTTTAAATACGAAAGTTCTGTGTTTGTCAAAAATAATTTGGAAAATTTCAATTTTAAGGAAAGAGCTCGTAATAAACATAATGTATGTGACAGCAAAACCACGTTACTTAACAAGAGCATATTCTGCATGGCACCGCATATTTATAATAAGATTTTATTATCCATTCGTACTACTGTTGATATAATATTTACAAAGAAGGTCTTCGAAAATTGTTTATCACCAAAAACCAAATTTTCAAGAAGAAACTCTAAATTAATTGCATAAGAGACCACGTCTGAAAAATTTCCATCCATTCATAATTGGCGGTAAAATCGCGTAACAATCATACGAAAAGAAAACATACGACCTGAATTTGAGAACCCCCTCTTTTATGAAGTCGGTTAGAAAGGAAGGGAACCGTGAAAGTAACTGGACCCCAGCGCTCTTACTCGCCGTAGGTACGTACGAAACATAGGTAATGAAGCCGAAGGAAAGGAAAATAATACGTTACGCCGTTGGGCCGGCGTCGGCCCATTCATGACACCAGCTAGGATCTGCTACAAAAAAAATAAAATGTTTGAATTACAAGGTTCCCTATCTACCTATTAACCAAATTATAATGGCCGCAATGACTTATCCGAAAAAAATATTATTATAAAATTAAATAGAAACGTTATCACAATAATGACATAACGTATCTATTTAATACCCCGTATGTATTATATTTAACGCAAAAGTTTAATACTTTATATAAGTTTCAGTGCAAATTTTATAGTTTAAAATTATGAATAATTTACTGTGCTAATTTTCTCTGTGATACGTCTACGGAATAAGTTAAATTTACGGAATAATTATTATAAAATTTATTTATAATAGTTATTTCGTAATATATTTACGGTAGCTATATGCTACCGGTAACGTAATATCCATCTCACTCTGAATTCATCTTTTAAGATTATTTTCGCTGTAGGTGGTAATATATTTAACTTTAGCGAGCTTAATGACACAAAGTTTACGAGTAGGTATAACTTCTTCATAAACTTTACATCTTAGCTTATCCTGATATGACGCTTTAACATCACAATGCTTATTCGTCAAGCTTTACAACCAATTGATATCAGTATGTAGTGGTTAACGCAGGGGAATTCCAACTTTGCAGGCCTCATATTCCAAAGTAATCGAAATCAAACTTCAACCATTATTGCCTTCTGCGTCGTCGCGCAAAGAAATTTACGAAATCACGTGCAAGAGAAAGCACAAAGCGTTGTGATTTCAACCCGAAATAAAGGGCGGAAGAACGGGCACGAAACACTTTCGTATTTTCAACACAATAGTCGGACAAAGGCATGATTGCGCTCAGATACCAACGGAATATAGACGCAGCGCCATCTATGAGCGGAAATAGGAACCGCTTAGTCGAGCTTTGATTGAAGCTCCTCATTCGGCTCGTAGCTGAACTGCAGTTTAGTTTTTGATTATTTTACATTGTGAACGTTGATACGGATTTCTTTTTGCTCAGGTAATCAATAATATTAAACTATAGTGTGTTAAATTGATAGTCTTCAATGAATATTGATAACCATAATAAAATTAGAATATCAATTCAAAATGTTAAAACTTTTAGTCAACTTCTACATATTTTATGATTTAGGATAAAATTTAAAAATTAAGGATTAAAGGGGTTTTTAAAGGTTAGGATTCTTAGTCTCAATAATATAGTACCAAATTTTTCAGTAGGTAACGCCACTTAGGTACTTACCTGTATAATTTACAAGCGCTATCGGTCAAAGTGGCAAAAATTGAAAAAGGCCTACCAACAGCGAACGTCTTTCTGTTATTATCATGTTTATGAAGATTTACAATGGTAAATGAAAAATATATTTAAATACGGATTTACACTTACTTTTTTCCCGTCTGCCGAAATCAAGGAGAGTAATGTTTTTCAAGTGTATGTATCTATGTGGGTATGTATGTCTTTTTCTTTGGCACTCTCTACAGCCTCATGTCATTAGATTCGTATTAATTGTGGGTGTGACATAGGGTACATAATATTTCAATGTAGCGTCAGCACGAAAAATTAAGTGGATTTTTTTTTTTTTTTTTTTTTTTTATATTATAGCCCACCAAAGTGACTCCACCCCGCCTGATGGTAAGCAGTCAGTGGAATCCAGAAGTGGCGGCCACTATACCAAAAGCCATCGTCTTAAACTGCTGGTATAGTGGCCTCCACTATGGCGGCTGGGAATAGGGTTAGGGGAAGGGAATGAGGGAGGTGAGGAAAGAGGATAGGGGGGAAATTGGGCCTCCGGCGCTCTCACTCACCGAACGAAACGCAGTAGTACGGATACTACTACTCTTAAGTCGATCTTCTATGAGAGGGTAGTACTTCCCCGGACGATCCGGCCCATTCATGCTGAAATCAGCGTGGATCTACTACCGTAACCGTACTACCGTAGGATTTCTTTATTTTCAGTTTGTTTTAGGCATATTGTTTTTTTTATTAATATATTTTGCTTGATTGTTGTCAAGTTGTAGTAGAATTATGTTCATAGTGACATAAATTATCTTAGTATTTTACCTATAGGCTTACATTAAACTTTCTGCGCTGCGGTTTCACCTGCGTCATTTCTTACTGCTCTGTACCCGTTGTCAGTAGCGTGATGTTACATAGCCTATACCTACCTCGAGAACTGGGTTATCATACGCAAAAAGATTTTTCAAATCCTGGTAGTTTCAGAGACTAGCGCGTTCAAACAAACAAAGAAAATTTTCCGCTTTATATAATAGTATAGATTATATGGTTTCAAGAAACATGGTAGTATAACGCTGACATTATAAGTTGATAGCAAATAAACAATGTCAAGAGAGGAGCATTAGAACGCTTGTGCACTCCTAGTACACCTGCGACAAGTTCCACCGCACTATTTAATTAGTTATGGAAATAGCCCGCCGCCATGTAAATTGTTTTCGGACTTGTTGTCCGTAGCTTGTCAGGTGTTTCTTGATTTTAATTTGTGTTTAGCGTTTGTTGGTATGATATAGTACACACTATACTCTCGCTATTTTTATGTACAAAGTATGTCCTTATTAGATTATATCAGATACCGTTTTAAAACAAAATTAAATAAAACTTGGTATTGAAATTTATTGAAGTGTGTAGTATTCTATTATTCAAGCTCTTTCATATGAAGGGATATCTTATCTTTCATATAATGGGAGTTGTGAAAAATATGAAATCCGCCATTTTGTGGCGCCGGCCATCTTAGACCGATTTTCATCAAACATATATCGAAGAACACTTCCGACTAATTCACCTTTCAAACAAACACAAAACACACACACGCACACGCACGTATACGCACGCACGCACAGATACGTCAAACTTATAACACCTTGTTGTTTTTGCGTCGGGGGTTAAAAATATTAAATGATAATATTTATTTATTCACATAACACGAGACGAACACTAATCATTTGCTCAGCGTACAGTTTGCATCATAAACTCTATGTTTACATGCAGAATGTTACGTAATGTTGACCTGAAGCAGCTTGTTATCCAACTCGTCTTGGGAGATGTAAAGCGAGCCTGTGGGTACACGAGTCGCTATGCCGGAGCTGAATCGTGAAATATTTGCATATATTTTAGCTTAATACAGTTTCATGGTCCATTCAAATATAAAAATAACGTAATATTTTACATATAATAATGCGTTTTGTTTAAATTTCAAGTTCTATAAATATCGCAATCGTTGTTATTTTATGTTTACTTTATCGATGTGTTCACTAGTTAAAATTTTCTAAGAAGTCTTGAAATCATCCAGAGGGCGATCGAGCGGACTTTGTTAGAATAGCTAAATTGAGCAAGAAAACGTGAACGAAAATTCAAGTAAAGCGATTATATAGCTCTCAAAATTTTCTTACTTCAAGATGTACTTTTAGATTTTAGAAACGTTTCTTTAAATGGAATCAAAATGACATGAATGCGAATAATAACAAAGAGTTTTGAAATGGTTAAATAATGAAATATTTTCATAAATATTTATGTATAATATATTTATACGGTAGTAGATCCACGCAGATTTCAGCATGAATGGGCGGGATCGTCCGGGGAAGTACTACCCTCTCATAGAAGATCGACTTAAGAGTAGTAGTATCCGTACTACAGCGTTTCGTTCGGTGAGTGAGAGCGCCGGAGGCCCAATTTCCCCCCTTTCCTCTTTCCTCACCTCCCTCATTCCCTTCCCCTAACCCCATTCCTAGATTCTACCCTATCTAGATTCCTACAATTTAACGATATTACTTCACTATAATATAATAATATCACAACAACTACACACAACGCCATCTAGAACCAAAGTAAGCATATCTATATAGCTTGTGTGATGGGTTCTGGAATGCAGATATACATACATAAACACATTTTTGTAAATACATACGTATTATACATAGAAACACCCAGACCAATGCAAATAGTCATGTTCATGCATACAAAGATTTGCACTGAGCGGGAATCGAACCCGCGACCTTAGCGTGGCAGTCTATACACAGTACCACCGAACCACAGAGGTCATCTCTCACTAACCAAATAAGTGTCAAAAAAAATTAACACGACTTGTGTTACCACGTTTAAGGTTGCAGCGTTCTGTGATAAGACAGACACGGTCTTTGATTCTGGTATATGTATTTACTTCCAGCGATAGTATGTAGTTATGAACGCAGGCCTTCTGACGCATACCAATATAATCAGGACTTTTATCGCATAACGGCGCATTTGTAAATTTTTTTTTACAAAAAGTTCACAATCACTAGATTTATTACATGTAACGTTACATTTTACACTAGTTACATTTTACATGTAACGTCTTTTTTATACTGCGTATTGCACATTTTGCGTAAATGTTAAATTGCGTATTTCAAACTATTCAAATACGCATGTTGGTCATAATGCGTCAGAACAAACGCAGGTAAGCCAATGCTGCGATTAAATTGATTCTCGTTTAAAAGGGTTCATTATCATTACGGCAACAACCCGGTGATTCGGTGAAATTGAACCGTTACAGTAATGAGGCTAGCGAGTGCAGGTTCGAAGCGATAGCACAAATAAAACTTAACAATCGTACGTAACTGGACATTTCAATAATAATGTAAAGGTATTTGTTGTTATAGAAATGGTATTATATTTTCCAGATGATTATAGACTATTGATTTCATTTTTGTTTTGTTTTGTTTAATATCTCATATTTAGTTTATAATTAAGTATTTATTGTAATTTAATAGTTCATTGGCTATAAAATTGTATTAAAGTGAATTTAATTCTGAGCAATACTTTGTACAATAAAAATAAAACAACTTAAAGGGGATCGGCGCTGCACCTCCTTAACACAGGTTAATCCTAACCTAGCTAGGAGTGCAGCTCTGCACCCAACATATTGGTATAAATGTACAAACACAATTATATTCTGTGAAAATTTACTTTTTATGTACCAACCGAATTTTCGCAATAAAGTTTTATTATTATTATTATTATTATTACATTAATATTTCCATCAGCATTAATAATTTTAAACATATTTTAATGTTTAACAATATTTTAGAACGGGTATATTTTTTATTCCAAAAAGTTTGCGTACACTAAAGGGCTATTAATGTGATTTAAACCTCGTAGAAACCGAATAACAAATATTAATTTTTACATATTATTATTCATAATAATTGTTTATTACATAAATAAACATTCAGCTTTTCCGATCCGCGTAATATAAAATATAAATGTGTGTAGCAATGTGCTACGTATTGTAGCGTATCTACAAAACAGTGTAGCGGCGTAGCACATTCGTAGCCCTTCAATTTGTTATGTAAATGCATCTTTTGTCCGTCGATCCGTCCTGTGCGGTGCGCTCCACTCTATAAATTTGTTCAAATACTGTTGATGTTTCCATTTCGAACAACTTTATTCTCGATAACGGTAATATTATAGTAGAAATTAATTCTGTCGGTATTAATATTACAGAAAATGAAATTACTGTGAATCCCACCCAATCTTTTCACTATGATTGGTGAGACAGCCGAGAGCAAAGGCTTATTTTCTGATTCACGGAAGATATGACCTAGTCTCTACAAGACATTAAATTTCAACCGCGATATTTGAGCTGCTAAAAGCAGAAGCGTGACATACTTAAATTTCGTTGTCTTAAAGGTGTAGTTAGCTATCAAAATTTTGCTAACTGACTTTAAAAAGGAGGAAGTTCTCAATTCGGGTCTTATATTATTATTATTTTTTTGTATGTGTGTTACGAGATTTCATTGCCAATTATAAATGAATTTTAATGATTCTTTTTTTACAAGGCAGGGTCAAATTTCAGATGGTCCCATATAAATTTATTGACAATTGGTTCAGCGCTTTTTGAAAAATTGAACAAATACAAAGTACATTTATATGTTGTTTTGGCTTGTTCAACTTGAGAAATTACTACTACTACTTTTAGTTTTTGTTAAAGTTTATACATATAGGAAGGTTTTGAAATCGGTTTTTGTTTTTCTTATCTTTTTTTTGTGTGAAATCAAATAATATGAAATCGTTTTGTCAAACGTTATACGTTAAGAAATTTATATTTAGATAATATTTTGGCTTAAATAATGATACTTATTAGGATCTCAATGACTGATCTATATAATCAGCTGTCAGCATATCTAAGTGTATGTATGATTCAAAATATTTTAGAAAATATAGTTCGTAATATTACAGTAATATTGTTAAGCCCATACACATATACACATATAATCGGTAGTCTGCACCTAAGCCGTTTATACCGATACAGGCCATTCTCACAATAGCCAGTTAGGCTTCGGCGGCCGAACAATTTGCATATTGAGAGGCTCGCCTTCCCGACTACTATATGCGTTGATTCGATGACGAACTGAATCATTTGATGATTGCTCGCCTGTTAAGGTGAATGACAAGTGAAATCAGTCATTGATTTGGCAACATTACCATAAACTACAATCGATTTCTATTAACATTTAGCAAAATCTATTTTGATCTACATTTTAATTACCGTAAGATAAAAAATTTAAAATGAAGTCATAATATAACATAATATATTATTGTTTACAATTGCGCAAATTTTAAAATAAAATTAAATATAAATCGATACTATTATATATTATAAAGCGGAAGAGTTTGTTTGTTTGTTTATTTGAACGCGTTAATCTCAGGAACTACAAGTCGGATTTGAAAATTCTTTTTGCGTATGATAGCCCAGTTCTCGAGGAACTTTATTGGCAATGTAACATCACGCTATAGGCGACTACTTTTCTAGCACTCATAGTATCTACCTACACTGTTATTTCATTATGTTACAAAATTAGACAGGGGTTTTTGTCCCACGAATATTATAAATGCGAAAGTTTGTGTATATGTGTGTGTTTGTTACCACTCAGCGCCTAAACGGCTAAACCAATTTAGATTAGAATTGTATGTACATAGATTTGGTGCCGGACATAGCATACTTTTTATCCCGAAAATCGGTCTGTTTCCTGTTAAACACATACTATTTTAAGAAATACTTGTATATTGATGTTACTAAGCTACAGTCATCTACTACAGAATATGCCTACAAAGTAATTCCCAAGCCAAAGCAAGTTAAGCCAACAAATACCACAGTTATTAGTTGATGTGGTTGATTTCGAACTAGCTGATACGGTTATTGCTCCCGCGGGCTTTCGTACTGTTTATCTGCAATGTTACAATTTAAACTCAGCTATTTATTACATGCTGTTAGCTCCCAAATGAAGATATTAATGCACACACGGCGCGTTCAAATCATAGGACCATTTAAGAGCTGCCGTGAATCGAAGCATGCATGTTAAATGTTATGGACGGTTTCACTATTATATCATTTATGATTCATTATCAGTTTGCTCTGCAATCGAAATGGCCCAGTAGATAAGGCATCCGCTTCGTAAACACGAGGTAGTGGGTTCGAATCCGGGCAAGTACCAATGTTATTTTTCAAATCATATGTACTTTCTAAGTTTATCTTGGACATTACTGACTGACGGTGAAGGAAAACATCGTGAGGAAACCTGGACTCAAAAGTCTGAAATTGGCAATCCGCCTTGAGCAAGCGTGGTGATTAATGCTCATGCCTTCTCTATATGAGAAGAGGCCTTTGTCCTGCAGTGGGACAGTAAACAGGCTGGTATTATTATTATCAGTCTGCCTATACTAAAAACATTGTAACTAACTAAACTAATACATGTATGTAAAGAACTGTAATTAAACTTGAAATGTAAAAAAAAATTGCCTTCAATGGCAGATGAGCAAACAGCCTACGTGATGGTAAGAGATAACTGTCTCTTATGGACGGCTCAGAGTCTCTGGCGTTGCTCCTGTCAGGGACTCCGCAAAGCCGCTGCCGACCGTGAAGGGAGTGGGCTAGGTGAAGGGATTGAGGGAGTTGGCCCTCCGGCACTCTCACTCGTCGAAAAAAACGCAATAATACGAATACTATTAATCTTACGTCGATCTTCTATAAGAGGGTAGTACTGTTCTGGTCGATTCGACCCATTCATGCAGAGCCAGCGTGGATAATACCGTACTATCAATCGTTGTCAATCCACTTTGTGACAGTACTAACCTCTTACTTGCGTCGAGCAATTGACAATATTGTTATATGTGGATTAAACAAATTCGGTTTTATATTGCATCTTTGTTTAATCATCATATTTATATCAGCTAAAAGACGTCGACAGCTGGACATAGGCCTCTTCAAATTTTCGCCACCATTATTTACTTTACGTTAAATATTTTCTCGATACATGTAGGTAAGCTACAACGCAGAGAAGTTAACATGAAACTGAAAAGTCACGTAAAATGCATTTTCATCTTCTGAAACGTAATACTTATCTAAATCTAAACTAATATTTAGAGAAAAGATTTGATTTTTTGTATGTCTGTTTGTTTGTTCCGATTTAACTCAAGATCTACGTAACCGATTTAAAAAATTCTTTCACCTTTAGAAAGCTACAAATAGGACGGGTAACATAGGCTATGTTTTATTATGATTAAAATATTTTTAAGTCATTTTTAAAATTTCAATATTTTAAACGTCTTTGTAAAACTGAATGATGCTATCATCACTATTGCTATGATATTTTTCGTAGGTGTGTTGTGAGACCGAATGAAACTTTTGATACCGAAGCGAAGCGAGGACGTCTATTTAGGTATATAATAATATCTTTAACTTACTATAGTATAAAATTACTTATATTATTATACGAAAATTATTCATCATTGGCCTGCAAACGACACATTAAAACCTTAACACCTCCTATATACTATTTACATTGATATAAAAGCCGGAATGCAGTACGGGATATTGACATTGCCACTATTTCCGGCTGACAGCACATGTACAGACGGGTTTATATAGTACACGTGAATTAGGGTAGCAGCACCAATATGTGCATATTTAATAAAAATAACATACTGTATTTTTGATAACTGAGTAAAATCAATATGATTAATATAATCATTTACCTTTTTGGTCTTCTTCCTTTTCCTTTTCCTTCTTTATTCTTGTATGTAAAACGATCGGAAAAGTCTTGATTGCGTTTTTTTTTTCAGAATTATTTTTGCAATGCTTTAGAGACCACAACAATATCCATAAGTTATGGTTTTACTTATCATCAAGTATACCTTGTTAGTTATGAAATTATAAAATACAGAAAACAATACAAAATTTTAAGTGCTATATTTTTCATAAAATTCTATATTTGTCCTCAAATCAAATTGTTGCTATATTTGTAAATTGTTACCTCATACCTTACACAACTTTAGTCGTAATGATGCCTAAGTAGCTTTGGCAATTACCATGCATGGTTAAATTAATTTTAACAGGAGAACGACTGCAATAAAGTAAAATCATTTCATAATTGATATACACATACAAAAATAGGTGCTGCCACCCTACAACATGGACTTGACGTTTAAAGAAAGTTACAATGATTTTTTATTCCAAACTTTTACGCTAAATATTTGGACGTTAGTTTTATAAAACTTTTTAAACTAACAAGATGTGAAATACCAAACGGAAAGTTTCTCTCCACAAACACCGTATTCAGAAATGCAATTAAGAGCCTTAAATATTGGTCACACGCACATCACAGGCAAAATTTAAAAAACCTAGAATCCTAGAGTCAAGATCTAATTACGAAATTGAGTTAAGTACTTGTTAGTTACTGCAGTTATTTAAAAAAAAAAAATGAGCGATATAAAATAGTTTAAGTATAAACACGGATTTGAACCGAGAAGAGAGATAATGCTTATCTTTTTAATGCTTACAGTAAAAATTAATAGATTTTCATTCGTTTACAGTTCATAAAATGTACGGCCTCTCAATCTCGTCTTTTGCAACGAAATCGTGGTACAATATGAAAACCGGTCTGTTGTTGATTAAAAATTCATAACATTTTGTTCAATGCTACTTAAAAACGAAAATTTCAATACAAACTTCATATCTACCAGATTTCTTACTTTTAGGTCGTCATTTTATACTTTTTGTAAAGAAAGATAACCGGTAGAAAGAAGACTTATTTTACTTCTTAACTGATTAATAATTGTTAAAAGTGCTGAGTTATGTTAAATAAGTGCTTTAGTTATTCATTCGCCAGACATGAAAGTGGTGCTCTCATTATCATCACCATTATCTATAAACCTACTTTGTTTTTCAAATGTATTACCTTGCACCAAATAAATGTTTCTTTCTTTCTTTCAATATAAAGGAAATACGTTCACTGTTAGATATAGGCCACCCAAGCAAATACAGATTCTAGCCTGCTCTTATCAATCGCTTTTAATCTAGATTTACCTTGTCAGCGACCTGCCCACGCTGTCTTGCGGTTCGTAGACGCTACTCATAAACAATATTAGTTTGTCACAGAAAAATCGTGAATCAGAAATGTCGTCAAATATTAAAAGAAAATTTTATCATAATAACTGTAGACAAAAATAATAATGGCACATTTAAATTTAAACCGCAAAAATCTGAGAAGAAACTCAACAACTTTTAAAAGCATTCCCTGGTTTATTTGCGCATAATGATTATTCATCATGTAAATTGTTACTAACTTGTTAAATCGAAACGTAAGTCCGAATCGAAAAGAAAAATTACTTATTTCTTTAATGCTCCCATTTAAGACTTTATCAACTTCTCGATTAAAATAACATTGGTTTTTTGAAAATGTATTTTCATTCGCCATTGCGAGTGGCTTTTACAATAAACACGTACTTTTTATTGTATTCATGAGATGCGTCAAAGATTTTGAGTTTTATTTAACTTACAGTTATATATTTAGGCAATGCTGTCGGACACCATGCACATGTATAATAGTGGAAGTTGCTCACATACTATCAAAAACTAAATAAGGACTGATCATTTTCAAACGGCTAAACTAATTATTTTAAATAAATATAACCAAGAACAACTACATTCATTATAGAGTACATTACCTAGTATTAGAAGAGACGATGACAACTACAAAAGTGTTGTTAGACACTACATAAATTTATCATCGTATGTATCTAAATAATAACTATATTAAAACTTTGTCAAACAGTAAATTATGTAAAATTATAATTAATCTCAAGTAAAGTAAACATCATTATTAGTCTTCTGAATATTGCATTAAATAACATCCAGGATGACATAATTCAAACTGTAAAAGATTTTATTACAAAAAGTGGTGATCTTTTAAGATGAAATATCGTTCAATTGCATTGAAATATACCTTCATTCTCGAAAGAGAAAAAGATTTCATCTTACATCACGACGGATTATGAATTCATTTGGAGGGATCATCAAAATTTAAACGAAAATTGGAACATATACAGCAGCGGTGCTTCAGTGTGGAAAAACCACCAAGTATGAATCGGATTATAAATGTTACTGAACCGTGTTAATAATATCATATAAATGTCGCGTTCTTTATTTTTATTGAATGCCACGTTTGCTAAGAGTTTTATTATCTCATTTATAAAGAAAGCTGGAACCTGTGTAAATGACACTGAGTTTCGGTTCCAGCTTTTTTGTCATTCTATTCTGTGACTTACTGCTGTACGGGTTTGCCTTGCGGGTTTCCCAAAATATTTAGCCGTAACACAGTATGGTATTTACGGTGTTGCTTGCATTTGCATGAAGCGATATATTATGTAGATAACAGTGTCCCGATAAAATACTTTTAAATTTCAACTTGTACGTTCAACGGTGTTGTGATGGTAACTAAGGTTTAGGTAAGTTTAAATACAATTAACTTAATGCGTTAAAATTACAAGTCAATGAAAGAGACTGAGGAAGCCGATGTCTCCCGATTTGTTCACCTGGTATCAATATTACATTGGTATGGCATTGATATTAGAAATGTAACAAAAATTCGCTTCGTTGACGACATAGTTATCTTAGCATCCTCAGCATTAGAACTCAAGCTGAGGATTCAAGATATTAGCTCTGTCAAGTGAACTGAATAAATCACATGAAAACTTATCTGATGAGTACTAGGACGAGATACCTTTAAAAATAATTAAAGAGCTACGCCATAGGTGTTTTATCAGACAACGACTTCAATCATTCTCAGCAGAAAGAATATTTTTCATTAAAACCTAAAATATAAGTACTAAACCCTGTATTATGTAAACCAATATGTTAATGCTACGCGTCTATTCACAAGGAAATAAAATGTATCCTCCTAAAAGAACCATTTGTGTATGAAGCCATTACCATTAGCTGGCGTTTTGCTTCCATTGATGACTGACCCTTAGCCATTCAGTCGATTCCGATGCAGACATTTATTTTGTTCAGTTTTCATTATATTGTACTATTCGTATGCAATGAAGAGGGATTCGAACAATGTGGAGAACTAATATGTCTTTTTTATTTGGTTCGAAGTTTCTTGCAAATAGAATAGCAGTTATTATAATACTACAGTATTTTTCTAGCTCTTTAAACAAACTTAGATAAAATAAGAATATTAAAATATATAATTATGGGTAATAAAATAATATTTTATTAGAACTGGGCCTTCAATAAGTGCTTGCGCTCTATGTAATGCCTATAACATTACGTATGTTTATAGTCGGGTCTGTTCCAATTTTGTCCGAGATCTAACAGGTATAGTAGTTTTCTATCAAGAAATTTTCAGTTTCACTAAATAATAATAATAATAATAATAATAATATTTATTCAGTAAAAATTGTACAAAAAGTTTAAAGGTAAGTCTTACAAAATAAATTATGAACTAAATACAGTTGTAGGGCGCCTGTACTAGAATATATTATCCTGTTTTACAGGCGGATTAAAAGTACATTTAGTATATTATGGTGGCAATTTTTTTTAACAATATTTAAATAATAATGTGACACAAAAAATATAACAGATCATGTCCAACTCCAGACATTAGCGAGGTGCGACAGTAATCTTACTTCCGTGCTAGGTTTATACCTGTATTACGGTAAGTTAGATAATCGACATACCAACGTCTTAAAGCATGAACACATATCTTTGCATGCCTTTGCACCTATATACCTGTTACAAACTGAAAGCAATTACTATTTATATTAAATTATTTAACTATAATTATGTACTCTTAAAATAGAACTAGTAGGTATATTTAATCAACATAAAAAGTATATTATGCAAAAAGTAGTATGTAGGGTAAAAGTACAATGTCACAGCTCGAAAAATTTGTGTAACCATGAGATGCATAGCAAGCAAATTCCGAGCGCTCGTAAGTAGCACAACGAATGATGAGGTAAAGATTGTACCTAAAATTAGATGGTAATGTTTATAAACCCTCATAATCAACTGTAACTGTATAGATATGCTCAATATACGCCAATAGATTGCCTATTAAACCTTATAAACAACATGAGTGTAACATAAATGTATCTAACGTAAGGAAAACTCGTTTATACTAGGTAGATATAGCAATGTTTATTTTAGGAATACATTTCGTAACACTTAAGTTTTTATTCTCCTTCATTGGTATACTGTAGCAATAGTACATCCTGTGGGCTTTGCATTATCAAGCCGTGTTCAGAATAATTTGAATTTCAATCCTCTCGGCCTGGTCAGGGGATTGAATATAGAAGCGACGTGTTGTTAGTCTGATAAACAGTACGTACTTACACCACGATACAGTAGTCAAGAAATATATATCAGCAATTTGTAGTTTCTGATGTATGTGATAATGTATGTATGTTGATAGCAATAATAATATAAAAGATAGATAATTATGACTATTTGTTTTCTAAACTATGATTGCCATCAAGCGAAATAGTGTCTGTATGTATTTTTTACAGGTAGTGAGCAAGCATAAGCAAAAAATGATTCGTTCATTAAGGAGTTTGCCACTGCACCGTACCATACCATGACCGTGGTATGAATGTCATCATATCAGCCAAAAGACGTCTACTGCTGGACATAGGCCTCCCCCAATTTTCGCCACCGTGGCCGGTCGTTCGCCGCCCTCATCCATCGGTTGCCCGCCCCCCTTATAAGGTCGTCGGTCCACCTTGTGAGGGGTCTGCCCACGCTGCGTCTTCCGGTTCGTGGTCGCCACTCTAGAACCTTTCTGCCCCAGCGGCCGTCAGTTCTGCGAGCTATGTGTCCTGCCCATTGCCACTTCAGAGAAGCAACTCTGCGAGCTACGTCAGTTACTTTGGTTCGCCTGCGGATTTCTTCGTTTCTTAAACGATCGCGCAGGGAGACGCCTAACATAGCCCGCTCCATCGCCCTCTGAGCGACTTTGAGCCTTCGGATGAGACCCATAGTTAGCGACCACGTCTCTGCTCCGTATGTCATCACTGGCAACACACACTGGTCAAAGACCTTGGTCTTGAGACACTGCGGTAGTGCGGATGAGAAGATATGTTGTAGCTTCCCGAACGCTGCCCAGCCGAGTTGGATTCGACGAGTGACCTCTTTCTCGAAATCGGACTTACCTAATCGGACTGTTTGTCCCAGGTATATGTACTCGTCAACGAATTCGAGCATCGAGCCTCCGACCGTAATAGGAGTGGGTGTAACATGGACATTGGTCATGACTTTAGTCTTGTCCATGTTCATTTTTAGGCCCACTTGTCGAGAGACTCTACTGAGGTCATCGAGCATTGCACTGAGCTCCTCCACGGTCTCAGCCATGACCACGATATCGTCCGCGAATCGAAGGTGAGTGATGTACTCGCCATTTATGTTGATGCCAAGTCCATTCCAGGTCAGAAGCTTAAACACGTCCTCCAGTGCAGCGGTGAACAGTTTCGGAGATATGACATCACCTGTCGTACTCCTCGCTGCAACTGAATAGGCCTTGAGCTCTGACCATTAATTCGTACTGACATGGTGGCGTTTTCATACAAACACTTCAGCACTTCGATATATCGATAGTCAATATGGCACCGTTGGAGAGACTGCAGCACGGCCCAGGTCTCGATCGAATCAAAGGCTTTCTCATAGTCCACAAACGCTAAGCATAGGGGCCGGTTATACTCTGTGGACTTATGTATAACCTGCCGCAGCGTATGTATGTGGTCTATGGTACTAAAATCTTTTCGGAAACCGGCTTGTTCGGGAGGCTGGAAGTCGTCGAACCTGTTTGCGAGACGATTAGTGATGACTCTCGAGAACAGCTTGTAGACGTGACTCAGGAGTGTGATAGGTCTGTAATTCTTCAGAAGGGTTTTATCGCCCTTCTTGAAGAACAGCTCCACCACACCCCTGTGCCATGTCTGTGGCGTTTTACCCTCGAGGAGGACGGCACTAAAGAGCCTCTGAAGGGCCTTCAGGACAGGATTTCCGCCTGCCTTCAGTAGCTCGGCTGTGATTCCATCCTCACCCGGCGCCTTGTTGTTCTTGAGCTGTCTGAGGGCCATACCAATCTTGCATAGGCTGACGTCCGGGATATCTTCGGTGTAATGTCGAGTTTACCTAGCTCTTGGATCTGATGCTAGAGAGCTAACAGGTGCATGTTGTGTCGTGTATAACTGTCCGTAGAACCTCTCGACCTCCTCTAAAACCTCTGGCTTAGACGAGATGAGCCTGCCGTCCCCAGTCTTCAGCTTGACAAGTGGTATGAATGTATTAGGCCGCTATTAGACTATCATAGAAATATTATCATAGATGTGTGAGTCATTTTTATATGAAGAACATATGACGGTATAATAACTACATGTGATTCTTTTTTTTTTTATATTAGCCTACCAAAGTGACTCCACTTTGCTGATGGTAAGCAGTAAGTGGAATCCAGAAGTGGCGGACACCATTCCAAAAGCCAAACTACTGGTATGGTGGCCTCCACTATGGCGGCTTAGTGAGATGCTTTTTCACGCCCCGCTTAAAAGACCCAGGATCAAAATTAGATGGGAACACATGCGCTGGCAAAGAGTTCCAGGCTTTAATTGAGCGACAAAAGTATGCAGTGCTGAACCGTTGGTTCGAGACCCAATTCATATTCTCTATGATCATAGTTAGGGGATCCTATTTGACAGTTAACTTACAAGTAGGATCATATTCAACACACTAGCGCAGTCTGTATATAAATAGACAGTGCTAGTGTGTTGATTTGAAGGAAAGGGAAAGGATCCCATAGCAACGGAAAACACGCCTTGATGGTATATATGACATTTCTATGATCAATAAGTGTAATATGTAAAAATGAAGAACGTCATCATATAACTATGATCATAGATTTTGACAGATATGAAATTATATTTATATGATTTAAATATGATAATGTAATACCGGCCTAAGACAAAAAAGACTAGACCGTTCCGTCACTGACCTGCACCGTCGCGTACCATGCACGGAGCGAGAACAATTTGTCAAGGAGAATATATTTATACGCTCTAGTAGGCATAGTAAAGCGTATTGTGTTGCTGGCCGATCTTGATACATTCATAGCACGGTCATAGTATGGTACGGTGTAGTGAACAGACGCCTTTAAGTAAAAAAAATAGTTTGTAATTTTTTTTTAGATCCACCTTTCGGAATGAAAAATATTTTGATCCTTATTTCACTTATGGCTACAATCGGTAGAAGCCAATGTATCGTCTCAGTATATAATACACAGTTGTCCGGTCGCAGATCTTAAACAATAAATCTGCCGGCGTCCGAAAGGGGCTTAGCCGACCCCTTGCCTTTGTAAATTCCCTGTCCCTATCTTTTCACTCGAATGGCAACTTTATCTATAGGGCTGTATTGGCTCCAATGGAAAATGTATGACATTAGACAGCTCATGTATTGCGTGTGTATACCGATTTCTGAGAATAATGATGAAATCAAACAAACTTTGTACAATAAAATATCAATAAAAAATTTCTTTAGGTATTATTTTTGGTTTGGAACAGAATTGTTCAGAATGAATTTTCTGTTGCATTTCGAAATATGTAGACTTTGGGAAACATTTTTAATGTGTCAATGCAGTCCATCTAATCCTAGAAGGAGTCACCCAGTGCGATCTACTACCCATTAAATTATAAAATATTAACTTGCCTAAACAAACAATATTATGTTAGTATAGCGATCTCTTCCACAGGTCTGATGAAAGCCCGAAAATTATCCATATGCATAATATATAAGATAGTTTTAGGTCGCGTGGAGGTACCCACGATATTTTTTTCAAATAGTAAGTCAACTGTATGTAATGTGAATTCTAAAAGTAGAATTGCCTCTGTAATAGCCGTCCGTAATCAAATAAGATGGTTACTTCCCTACTCGGGTAACATAACCGTTTAGATACAGAGTACTGATAAGTATGCTCCAGTAGAACATTCAATGTGTATCTCGTTGATAGTATTTTGTATTACAAAAGACTTAAATGTAACTATATGCGTTCATATTATTTTTTATAGATCGGATCTTTGAGTCTCGATATATTTTGCAAAATCAAATGATGGATTACCTACATTTTTAATAAATAATCCTACACTTATATTTTAGTGCATTAAAATAGTTTGAGGACAATTAATAATTATTAATTTATAATTTTTTATAGAGGTTAAAATTCTTAAAGACGGCTTCAACGGAGTTTTAATCATATTAGAATTATTATTACTTTCAATGTAGAACCTTTTATAGTTTCTTTAGAATACAATTATAAATTACGTCAAGGCGTTCCTCAAGGCAGTATTCTTGGACCTCTGTTATTTTTAGCTTTCGTAAATAGCACTGCTACAAATCATCAAAGCACATGCCATCCGTACAGGTCCCTTAAAAATTTAAGTTCCAAGCTATCATTGTAAACAATCAATGCCTTTACAGATAGATCTTATAGCTTTAAATGAACCATGTGCCATACCGAGACTATATTTAAAATAATATTTTTAATTTAGGAAACAACGTATATATTTGGATACGTATATATGTTCCTACTACCGTTACTACCATTATTTTATATATACCTAATAGAGACAAGCTTATTTTCAAGTTAAATGTATTTACATAACCCACTTTCTACATCGCTTATCGTAGACGCGTAAAGAATATCTCCAGCACAAAAACTGTCAATAGAAGTTTTCTCTAAGAAGTTAAAAAAATAAAAGTATTGTTCTGTATATACATAACTGACAATGCTATTAAGACTTGCTATTTAATTACTGCCTCAGAATAATGTTAACAGTACCTTTAAACCATAACCACGATAATTTCATCAGCAAGCCGCGCAACCATATAATTGAATGAATATTCACAATTCTTAATCAATAGAGGCATTACTGTTGAGGTCCTATAGAAGCATCCACCAGGCTGTGAAATTGGAGTACTAAAGACAGAGATGAATATACGAATACTTATGGCGAAAGAAAGAGAAGCAAACAGCGGAGTGAGCTTTTATAAATCATTTTTCCTGGCACGTTAGAGATTTAGGACGGCTACACGACTTAGGTTCAATTTTATTATATGGATAATGATATTTTTTTTTGTAAACTTGATGCAGTTTAGAAATGTTTTTATAAAATAATATAGTTTTATGAAATACTAGCTGTTGCCCGCGACTTCGTTCGCGTGAAAATTCAGATGGGTGCCTCTATGAGAATATTGCGTGCCTGATTTTATGGCAATCGTACATTGTATCAGTATAATCCGTCTCAATGGCGAATCCAGTTTAAACCCGCTACCGCTAAAACTGACAAACCACTTTCACACAAACTTGCGACTCTTATTTGCCCTTTTAATAAGGGTGGTTTCTGAATATTAAAAAAAGAGTATTTTCTAGTAATTTGGTAATCCTACTATAAAAACTATAGAAGTTTCATACAAACTTTGCCACCCCTTTATACCTCCTTAGGGGATGGATTTCGCAAAATTCCGTCTAAGTGAGCACCTATATTCTAATAGGAATGACAATGTAAAGTTTGAGATTCCTAGCACTTGTTGTTTCTGAGATTTCGTGTTAAGTGAGTGAGTGACCTTTTGGGCTTCGCTCGCGTGAATGTCGTTTTTTCCAATAGACATTTTTATATTGTTTAAATACTGTTTTTCATACTATTTTTTATCTCCCCCTCACTCCCCCTCACTTCCCCCTCACTTCCCCTCACTTCCCCGTTACTTCTCCGTCACTTTCCTCTCACTTCCCCTCACTTTCCCCTCACTTCTCCCTCACTTCTCCCTGGCTTTCCCCTTACTTCCCTCTGACTTCTCCCTGACTTTCCCTTCACTTCTCCCGCATTTCCCCCACACTTCCTCTTTACTTCCCCCTCACTTCCCCATCACTTCCCTCTCGATTTCCCCTCCCTTCCTCCTTTTCCTCCCTCCTTTCCCTCCCTCCCCCTCCCTGTAAATTTCGAGTCGCTAGCTTCAGAAGCTAAAGATCTTTGTATAGAATATTTCATCCCTAATTTCACCCCTCTAAATCCACCCCTGTTAAAATAAAATTATAAGGATATTTTTTATTTAAATAGAAGTATTCCAAAATAAAATTTCAAAACTATAAGTTAAAAAATGAAGAAGATTCATATAATCGATTTCATCCCTTTTCACACACTTAGGAATTAAATTTTAAAAAACCTTTTTTTAGTACAACCTCTAGACATTTAGACAAACACACCCTCCAAATTTCAAGTCGCTACGACCAGCAGTTTAGGCTGTGCGTTGTCTGTTAGTCAGTCAGTCAGTCAGGACAAAGCCTTATATAATATGTATGGGTGTATGGATGTATGGATTAGACGTATAGCCATCGGGGATCAAAGCATACAGGCTGCTAGGAATGCTAACACGTGATGAGCCACATAAAGCTGACCGTGCGAAAAACAGCTAATACTTAGATCCACGCCCACAACTTTTAGTTGTGTCTGACCTTGGGCTTTATTAATTGTCATCGCGAAACATAGGTTTACTGGAAACTGGACTCATTTAAAACTAAACGGAAGATTGTTTAGAATGAGCGGAATCCGAAAAATAAAAACGCTATCAGCTAATTCCGTAACCTGTTAAAGTCTCTGTTTCTATCAGATTTCGTAGTAAATTAACAAATGTTCGACGTGATTCTTTAAATTGGCATAACTTTTTTATTTATGAACCGATTGACATGAAACAAACACTAAATGTTAAGTGAAGCTTACCACAATGTATTAGTGAAAACCATATCTAAATCGGATAAGCCGTTTCTGAGATTAGCGTGAACAAACGCACAGACAAACAGACAAACAGACTAACAGACAAACAGACAAACAGACAAAAATTGTAACAATCATTGTTTTGGGTTCTATTTGCGTTGATAAAGGCCCCAATAATTTTTTTCTCATATATCTTCCATGTACAGACAGCGATCGGTTACATTTTTATTATATGTATAGATAGATTGTTAAGTAAATTGCATTCGTGGGTGTTAACTTAAAATCAAGTAATTGTACCTATACCTACTACTAAATATGCAGGAGATCAGAACGGAACGTAAAGAATAATAATAACCCTATGGGATAAGATCTGGGGGATCGGACCGGAATAACACTAAGAAACCCATTAAATTACACATATAATGTATATTAAACAAAAATTTTAGAAGAAACGTAAATGAAAATAATTACATAGTTATTTTTTCTTCTTTATTTAGTAAAAACTGATAACAATGACGATGATGATGAGTCTACCACGCTTTCGACTTATATTTGCAAAATTCAGAATTGTTCTACCCCGACCATTGTCAGTTTTGCGAGCTATGTGTTCTGCTGATCACCACCTCAGTAAGAAAAAATATCTTTAAACAATATTAAAAAACACACAAAATAATCGCAGCCGTGTACGTTTCCTTATTTGTAAAACGCTGAATCGCGATTATTTCTCTTTGCGTTTAGTTAATCAATTATTCTAATGTTGTTGGCAGACATGTGTTCACGTTTGTAGCCACAGTTTCTGGCGCATATTTGTATAACAAACATAAATCTTATTATCATCAACTCATATACTTATATTTAGGCATCGACGTCAGGGTAAATGTAGATAATAAGTTCATTATATTAAATAAAATTGTTTAGCTGTTTTAATATGTTGAAAAAATAAATATGGGACTCCGTGTCTAAGGGAATATTATGGAACAAACATTTGTTGATATATATAAACAACAGTAAATAAGTGTAGGTATCTAAAATGTTGTAATAAAAGTTATTTCATGATTATATTACTCTTTCTGCTTAGATTCGAATCCATAACAACAAGTTACTGAATGAACAACGAAAATAATATTGAAACTAAATTTCATAACCTGTAATTAATTAATTTAATAATAATAAATTAATTAACCTTACTTTGTGTCCCACTGCTGGGCAAAGGCTTTTCTCCCTTAGACTTTAAAATTTCCCTATTATTAGTAATCCCCGGCCATTTGTTGCAAAAGACGTCCAAGTCGTCCCGACATCTCCGTTTGAGCCGGCCTCGTCGTCGTCGACCATCTTGTGGCACCCAACTTGTAACTATACGTGACCATCGATCTGGGTGCATGCGACAAACATGTCCGGCCCAGTCCCACTTTAACTACTTTAACGGTTTTAAGATCTACGTTAGCAATTTGTGTTTCGGAACGCAAATTTAAATTCAAATATACCTGTAATTATTCTATTAAAATACAGTTATTAGAACATCAGTTCAGGAATAAGTTAAAAAAATGTTAGCAAGAAAATGTTATTTTAATATTAATGAATACCTGAATTATGATTTAATGATTAATTTTTATATTATTGTTATTAATTTATTATTGACTAAAGGTGACTAATTATTATTATTATTATCGACAATATTACCTATTATATTCTAGTACAATGACATTTTTTTTTTATATATTATAGCCTATTTTTTTTATATTATAGCCTACCAAAGTGAATCCACCCCGCCTGATGGTAAGCAGTCAGTGGAATCCAGAAGTGGCGGCCACTGTACCAAAAGCCATCGTCTTAAACTGCTGGTATGGTGGCCTCCACTATGGCGGCTGGGTATGGGGTTAGGGGAAGGGAATGAGGGAGGTGAGGAAAGAGGAAAGGGGGAAATTGGGCCTCCGGCGCTCTCACTCACCGAACGAAACACAGTAGTACGGATACTACTACTCTTAAGTCGATATTCTATGAGAGGGTAGTACTTCCCCGGACGATCCGGCCCATTCATGCTGAAATCAGCGTAGATCTACTACCGTACTATCATTATATATATCATTAATGTAAATTAAATACACTATATTTGTACGCCGGTCATGGCAAAACATGTTAAGACAAAATAACTTTTAAGAACCATTTTAGGATGTATCTCCTGTAAACTACACATGTTTTAAACAAATAAATATATCTTTATCTTTAACAACACTTTTATACAATACACTTGCATCTAAATCATCTTTAAAATAAAACTTATTTTATTTCTGTAACAATGCAGTAAACATTTAATTGCACAACGAAATAGAATTTACAATAGTAAAATGCAAAATTATTTGAAAAAAGAATACCTATCGGTGACGTCTAAAATGAGTCACAGGGGCAACGTCCAATCGAGATCGTCCAATCAATCTCGACGGTCCGATCACCTAAAAAAAGAACAAGATGCTTGACAACCTAACGGTCTCTGCTAATAAGTTTGCGCGCTCTTCCATAGCAGAACGGAATTGGAGCAATTCCCTTTAAATCTCGCAACTGGAATGCAGGCAGGATTTTTGCGAGTATCATGGATTATTTAGATGTGTTTATTTTATGCATTCTTAATATTGTATTGATGAAAAAATAGATGTTTATGATGATAGCCCACTGGTTAAGGCTGCTGCTACTGCGTTTAGAGTTCAATTTGGGCAAGTACCAATAATTTTTTCTGAAATTGCATGAGCAAGTGTAGTGAGCAATGCTCGCGCCATCTTTGAATTATAATGCGAAGATACTTTTTTCTGCAGTGGGGTAATAACGTGCTGTTATGATAAAAAGTGAGTTGTATGTCTTTGTATGCTGTATAGACTTCTATGAATTGAACGCTTCAGAAAGATGTTCTGAGTGGGGGGTATCAGATATAGAGGTACGGAGTTAGACCAAAACATTAGCCTTGAGACCTGACCCTTCGATTGTCATCTAGATTCGTGAATAGCATTATTGTAGCGCGCTGGATGGAAAGCTGACGGGTGCGAGATTATGTTTTACTTCAAGTGAACTCTTTTAATTCGTATATAATTTTAATACATGTTTGAAACGATATAAATGACATGAAACATAGAAAGAAATAAAGAAAGAAAAAGTATTTATTGAATTACTGCCCAGAGGCGGCGACATACAAAAAATTACACAAAACAAGATCCAAATTAGCACTAAAGAAGAAGAGTCTGTCTGGGATCGCTTTAAGCGATAAGACCGCCCATTGTACTTACCTACCTATTTGTATGCTGTCTTCTTTCTTCTTTTACTTGTATTATTATTTGGTGTGTACAATAAAGATTATTATTATTATTAAAGAAATCTTAGCTTAACCCAATCTCCTTGCACTATTAACATTTAAAATAGCTAAGCTTGATGGGTTTTGTAAACATATTACACAAATAATATAGAGGTATGTTGGCACGTCACATCTGTGCAGGAAATTTGGACCAATATTACCTACAAGTAAAATATAAATAATATAAAACAGACTTGTTTAAATTTTGCTTATATCTATGTAAAGATCTGCACGACAACTGTTTCTCGGTAATGACACACCCCGTTTCTTTATTGAGATATCCCAATATCGCCAAAACGAAAATATTCATAGCGGTTGGATAAAGATTTTTGCGTGCAATATGTAGGAAAGCGGTGGAGGTTTCCGCACAATCTATCGTCGGTATAATGGAGCTGTTAAAGACAATATGCTAGGAAACATATTGGATGCAGCTCGACGAATGTGTAAGCGAGCGCGCGAAGACGACTGCGAAGGGCAGTAGCATACTTGGTGCTTACATTTTATTTTTATCTGTCAGAATTTATCCGTTTTTTTCTGCTTAACTAAATTTCAATCTTTATGTTTAGTAGAAATTCTTAACTTAGACAAATGCAACAGTTTTAATAAATTTTTTGTAAGTTTATCAAAATTATTTTGTAGGCCAAAAAGGTAAACTGCAAAAAGGTTTTATCATCATGCTTAGCGTTTGTGGACTATGTAATTGAAAGCCCAACTGAAATAATACTATAAATTGTAATCAGTTATTTCTTGTTCCCTACACGGTTTTAGTTTTCTTACCATTCTGTACCTACTGATTACCTACAATAAAAACAAAAACATTTTTTTATCATTAATATTTGTTACCTTCCACTCAGTGTATCACGGAGTTTATCAAGCGATAAATCCGTAGCTACATCTGGGCAGGCGCTCCGTTCAATTTTATTACTATTCTCTCTGCCGACGACTTATTTGATTCACCCGTCAAAGCGACCCGTTCTCCAAGAGAGTCGGTTACATTATTTCTTCTCTGTAGAAGCCTCTCACCAGCTATCTTATCGGAATTTCAGTCTTTGAGAAGATCTAAAAAAACTACGAATTGCTTTAGCCAGTATTATGTGAAGTCCAGTGCCATGGTACTCTGTTTTTTTTATGTCAGTTTTATGTTTTTGTGTTTTTTGACTGTGGCTAAACATTTATTTTTAATTAATCTTGTGTGTGTCACCTTCATGTGAAAAATAAACTGTTTTTCTTTCTTTCTTTCTTTCTTTATGATTAAATTGCAGTGCATTGAGTATAATCGCGTTACTGAAACAGTAGTTTTCCAAGAAGTACCTAAATTCGTTGGTTAAGACTGAGAAAGAAAAAGTAGATGGTGATTTTTCACAAAATGCGTTTAGGACTACGACTTTTTTTTATTGACGACAGTGGCAGACGAGCAAACAGTCCACCTGATTAAAAGTGTTAACTGTCGCTCATGGACGACTCAAGAGTCTCTGGCATTGCTGCTGTAATGCCAGGGACTCTGCGAAGCCGCTGCCTACCATGAACGGAGTTGGGTAGGTGAAGGGATTGAGGGAGCAAAAGGAAAAGGGGGAAATTGGGCTGCCGGCGCTCTCACTCCGGACGAAACGCAATAATACGGATACTACTACTTTTAACGTTGATCTTCTATGAGAGGGTAGTACTTCCCCGGTCGATCCGACCCATTCATGCTGAAACCAGCGTGGATCTACTACCGTAAAACTGGCTAGCCTGGTCTTAATGATTGACTACTCACCGCTGAATGACCAAACATTAAAACTGAAAACAGCATTTCTAATAGGTAAAATCTAAAATAAAATCTTGGCAAAAAATTTAGTTTGGGTATAGTCGCTACAAACTAGCTACAAATTATTAAATCTAATTAAGGTTAATTTACCTATATTTTATTATATACTATTTGACTGGCCTGTTGGTCTAGTGGTTAGTGACCCTGACTGCTAAGCCGGAGGTCGTGGGTTCGATTCCCACCCAGGACAAATCTTTGTGTGATGAGCATGATTGTTTGTTCTGTGTCTGGGTGTAATTTATCTATAATATGTATGTATTTACAAAAAAAAATGTATTTAAGTAGTATATCAGTTGTTTAGTACCCATAACACAAGCAAATATAATTGCTTAATTTGGGGCTAGATGGCGTTGGGTGAATGTGGTAGAATATTATATTATTATTATTATTATTACTATTATATAAAGCAGAAGAGTTTGTTTGTTTGTTTGAACGCGCTAATCACTGGAACTACTAGTCGATTTGAAAAATTATTTTTACATATGATAGCCCAGTTCTCGAGGTTATAGGCTATGTAACATCCCGCTACTGGCGACGGGAGAAGAGCAGTAAGCAAAAACGCGGATGAAACCGCGCCGTGGAAAGCTAATATAAAAAATAGAACAGATACAAAGCAAAAGAAACACGGCTTGATTCCTAATTTATAAAAGTGAATTATTATGATGTAAATATTAGTTTACGGTACAATTTTATACAAAAAATAATTAATAGATGCAATTATATGAAATATTTAGCATTTTTGTATCAACCCTACCCCAATCAGTGACAACTTGTTCATAATTAGAGGGCAGGGAACCGAGCACGTGTCGACACGTGGCCAGCTAGTTACTGTAAAAGTGTATTTTGAATTAGTAATTTGACAGTTAAGCGCAATTTAAGTGTAATTCAACACTTTTATAATTGATATGAGCGTACCTATTTATTTAGAATAGTCGATTTTGATGGTTTTCTAAATACCACATCAAAGATAAGATAATTTTGTTTTACTTTGGTCAAGATCTTAACTGATTACGGTACAATAATACTAAGTGTAAGCTGTAAGACACCAACTGCTTCCCATTACACTCTTTCTGTTATGGCCACCGCATCGCACTTGGCAAGCGGATTGAAGACTGGAGGCTGTTGTAAGGCAACATTTAATATGCAGGCAATGCTACTGCCTACCTGAAATTTGTCACCTTTCACGACACTCACGGGAAAAGATGAGGTGATTCCATAAAGACCACAAAAAGAAATACGAAAGATGAAATCATTATGAATTAACAGCAAATAGCAAGAGAAATAAAATTTTAAAAATTCAAAAGTATTTATATGCAATGAATAAAGGGGTATGGGTTCTTTGATACGGTTACGACGAGGTTTAAAAGGAACAATAGTGTTTCTTTCAATAAGTTTACAAATCGAGTTAGAAAAAAGAACTGTCCGCCTAGCCAAAACGAATTTTAGCGCTACTGCATCTATAACTACATTATATGAACAGCA
Source organism: Parascotia fuliginaria (assembly GCA_963082885.1). Taxonomy (NCBI): domain Eukaryota; kingdom Metazoa; phylum Arthropoda; class Insecta; order Lepidoptera; family Erebidae; genus Parascotia; species Parascotia fuliginaria. The sequence goes on from OY720175.1 coordinate 3,184,502, forward strand.
CAAACTACACATGCACTATAAACCCCACATTAATTCGATGGTACCAACAGCGCCCAGCGTAGGTACCTACAATACTACCAACCGCACCTATATCAAGCCGTTAGGTACGGTGCGCAGAAAAATTGTGCGCCGCGCGTACAATGACAGGAGGTCATTTGTTAATTCGTTGAAATATGGTGGCAGGCGACGGCTATTCATTATAAGGCTGGCTCGTTTGCGCCACACGTGGAGGCTAGTAGCGTCAGCAATAAAGTGCACTCGATTTAAATGTAATTAACCATAACTGAAAGAGTTTGCAATAAAAACATGAAGCTTTGTTACGTTTACTACAAATACGGTACCTACTGACTCTTTTGCTTTTTAAATACGTCTTAATTATAACCTTCTTTATAGCTTTTTCAACTTTGGAATATGTTTACACTTTACAAGAATATAGTTTTGCGATAAACTAATGTTACAAACAAGCAAAAGATCAATATCTAACTTGTTAGCTCTGTTATTAAGAACCGATTAAGGACATGATAACCTTTGCCATGGTATAAATCATTAATAAGAATTGAGGCAAATCAAAAAAAATGCGGATGATCTATGAATATCAATGTTGGTATTATCACAAATAAGATATATACCACCTAAGTACAAATTTAATGCAAAGATAACTAGTGTTAGACTATAAAAAGCTAAAATCATATTTTAATTAAAATACGTAATCAAATTACCGTATTAGATGAAATTAATAATTGAAATCCTCTTTTTTCTTTCTTTAATCGTAGTAATTAAATTAATTGCTGAATTTGTAATAAATACTTTTTATGGTTCTCTGGTTGCGTTGAGTGTTAAAATTGTAACTTATACAAAAATCTGTAATTAACTGGCGATTGAAAAGAGTGGCGTAAGTTTCTCTACCTCGTCAGCGAACTGGCTATAGGTTAATTGGCTGACTTCGTATAATTTTGACTATTCATAAGCATCATACTTTATGATCAAAATGAAATAAATGCTTTGAGTTTGTGTGTATTTTTTTTAAGAAATATAACTATTGGATTAAATCAATGCAATGCAATTAATTAACTTTCTCTGTTGTCCGTACATAGTCGGTGCACTCGCTCGAGCAATGAAGAGGAATAGTGTTCTGTATGCACATCTCTCTCGAATATTATAATGTTATATATATCTGTCTCTGTCTTTTACACGTAGACCACATGATATTTTAGCAAGACCCTATCTACACAAAAGCTGTATACTTATTTAGTTATCACACGTCAATAACCTACCGATAGAAAAATAAAAATTTAATTATAAACACGAATTTAAATTAAATTGGTGATAATATCAGCAAAAAAATTATGATCAAACACGGCACAGCACAGGGCTCTGTACTTGGACCTCTGTACTATATAACCTATGTCAATGACGCTGTCAATGTAATCAATAATTACGAAATCTACCAGTTTGAAGATGATACTTGCCTATTGTCTGCAAACAAGGACATGAACATTGCAATAAGGAACATACAAATTGACCTGACATTACTCTCAAAATGGTCTCATGATGCTGGACTTGTGCTAAACGCTGAAAAAACAAAAGTAATGTATATTAAGTTCAAGCCAAAATCGAAACACAATCGTACCCAAAATTATAGCACATAGTCACAAATGTCTACACTTAAATAACCCCAATTGTAATTGTTCACCAATAGAAGTCGTAAATAAACAAAAATATCTGGGTTTGCTAATAGATGACAAGTTGAAATGGACTGAACATATTAATTTTGTATGCGACAAACTACGGGCTTTGTTGGAAAAATTTAGTATAATTAAACAAAAAATTCAACATTATACTATACTACAATCATGTAAAGCTCTGGGAGAAACACTTATATATTACGGCCTTAGTAGCTATGGACGGACTTATAAATCGCATATTGACCGAATATGTAATCTACAGTTACGTATACTAAAAACAATAGCACCTACAAAAATTAGAAATAAATATAAAGATAACCCTAATGCACTCTTCAGTCACTGTAAAATTATACCAATACATGATCAGATCAAATACATTTTAATAAAAGAAAACTTTTTTAATGAGACTTATCTCAATATAATTGAGCACAAAAGACAAACACGCAGTGCGAATAAAGTAACTTTCACGGTTCCAAGATTTAACAATCTGTACTGCAAATACATGTTACAATACCAAATTCGAAAATTAATAAATGAACTTCCTATGCATATTAAAAACGCAATATTAAAAAAATATTATCTATCCCAATTAGTTCCCAACCAAATAAATTAAAAAAAAGGAAGAAAAAAGAAAAAAAATTTTTTTTAATATCATTAAAATATTCGAAAATACGCACCCGTGTGTTTCATTCAAGTTTATTACTTCTCGACATGCGGCAGGCTCGGCTAGTGTCGTACACTCGTACCTAGATAGCATAGTAAACAAATTTTCTGCGTCTACCTTACAATTCGGTGCAAAAGAAAAATATATATTGTACTTATTTGTTATTTTTTTTTAAATGTTTCTTTCTTCGAACGAAAGGTAAGGTGGACGCAATGTGTGTGATATACATACACAATCGTAACTATTGTTGTAATTGTGAATGTATACCTACATATTATTATATGTATGGCTAATTTAATTAGTTATAAAGTAATCATAAACATATTATGATGAATTACAGTATACGGTAAAACCAACGATGGTTTATGTTATACTGCTAATATAAAGCTAGCTGTAAATATCTATATATTTTAAAAATAAATAAATAAAAAATGATCACTTTTAATATAGTAGTGCAATCCAAACTATAGTGTAAGTTATATGGTTTAAGAAGTTTATTTTCTCAAGTTTATTAGAATAAATAAAACTACACATATAAAAAATTTAATAGTGATAAAAATGAAAAAAACAATATACGACGTACTACGTCTACTCTCAACTTAAGTTAAACTGGGTTTAATATGAACATACCACAAAGAAAATAAATACAGTTCATTTTATAAAAAAAAAACATTTTTGACAACAAATTTTGCCAAAAAGCCTAATTTGTTGTGTTGTTGGTTCTAAATTTAAATCTCGTTGTTTCTGTAAATAATAAATAATTTATAAATAATTTGTTTATTTCTCACCAAAACCGAAATACAGTGAAAACAACTTAGGGCTAAGGTATAAGTACAAAATTCCGGTTGTGGGTCGCTGGTGCCTGCGGTAGGTATATATATTACCTGTGCTACAGGTAATATCTGTATATCGTTCTAGTTGTTTTTGTACGCAGCAGCGCATGTTGAAGCGACAACATACCATTAAATCGTCCGTATAGACGTCAGCTTTTTACGGCAGCTATACCAAGCCAAAGTTTACTGACTAACTCATAATTTTACACGTAAATTTTAGAACTGACACCAAGCGCTAAGGGTTGAACCACATCTGTCGCAGCAGGCAGCTTTCCCGCATTCTTTCTCGCTCTGGAAAAGATGATTTTGAGTAACAGAAAAGAATAAAAGAATAGGAAAGTTCTACGATTCTGTGCTGCCAGATGTGGTTCAACCCTGAGATAATAATATATAAGGTACTTCGTAATTCAAACTTGACAGTGCCTGTTTACTTTGTTAATGTCTGCTACTAACTTGTAGCAGACATTAACAAAGTAAGTTCTTGATTTTAAAACCATATACATTACACTAGCTTTCTTTCCTTCACCCTCGTCTTTGCTTACTGTTCTACTCCCGTCGCCTGTAGCGCGATCTTACAATTCTATACCCTTCCTCGGGATCTGGGCTATCATACGCAAAAATATTTTTTCAAACCCGACTGGCGTTTCAGAGATTTGCGCGTTAAAGCTAACAAACAAACAACTCTTCCGCTTTATATAAGAGTATAGAAGAAAGAAAGAAAAGATTTATTTTATGTACAGAACACACTTAGTTCGAATATAGACGTAAACTAAGGTTTAATAAGGTTAAAATTATAGAGGCGCATGCAGACCACATTAAAAATATTACAAAGTTACCACAACTGTTTAAAATTTTGCCAATACACTTTTCTGTAGGGTTTTTCTCGTACAGGTTTATGTGGTTTCATTTATTTACAAATGATTCGTGAAATAAAAAAAAAAGAAAATATACGTGTTACTTTGTTTTACTTTCCATCACTCTTATAAGTTTAATTGTAGAAAATGAAACATTAGGTCCGCTAATTTCCTTTTTGTATATAATCTTTCAATAAGTAAATAAAAAGTAACACTCACATAATCTAAAAAACCTACAGTTTGGCTCAGGTACAGGCAAGCGATTAGATACCATTTTACTTAAGAAGCCCTGCCATTTTTACACCCAGTAGCGTCTTTAATAAAACACACTTACATAATGTCATACAAATTTTTCTCCTTAATTGAGTTTTCTCAAGCGTAAAAACTGTGTTACCTATTTCTTTTGCCGGATGATAAATTTGCATAATAATGGCAATAGAGAGTCGTACATATCTGACGATCCTCGCAACAATCCATTAACTGATGAAAATTGGAAGATTTAAAAGACAAAGCGAAGAGAAGAACATAAAATACAAAACATGAATTGTAAATTTTCATTTGCTGTATAAGATTTAGTGTAACTTAAACGTTTATATGCAATAATCTTAGTTTATTTATTAATCTTAATCTAAGAAAATATTGTACAATGAAAATATTGTACAAAAATATTGATGAGAAAGTGCAACATGTTTTAATTTTAAACTATAGTGCAAGCTTGTCTCAAAATGTATTTGATTCCCTATTGTTTGTTTGGGAGTCAAAATAATAAACTTGATATACTTAGTTATATGTATAAGTACGCTTCAATCTTTTTACTTGAACCTCCCCCACGTTTAAGACCGATGCGATGGTCATTTGGCCGTAATAATCGTACAGTGTGTACGTGAAAGAAAAAGGACAGAGTCCACCCTTTGTTGTCTACTTTCAAATAAGTGAACGGGACATCTCAGTAACTGTCGAACAGATAAGTTGACAAATACTATCACTAATGCTACTTAGAAGAAAATACCTATGTAGGTACAATCAATCAGTCACACAATAAAATGCACACGAAAGTCTCATTTTTCACATTTGACCTACTCAAACCATTACCTTGTATACAATCATATTTCTGATCTAAAAGTATCTTACATTTTAGAGATGTTTACATTTTATATACAACTTAGGTACGAATAATGAATTAGAATAATCATCACGATTCGCAAGCAGATTGGCGATATTTTTGATTAGCAGAATTATCACAAGACGCTGCTCTCTTTCTTATGTAAGGATCACTTACTGTATTTACTCTACTACCGAAATAAAATGAGTTATTATTTTAGGTGTAATTTTTTGATCGCCATCGTTCAAGTAACTGACTAAGCTACTGAAGAACTAGTTCTCTAGTTCTTTAGTTCTCTCACTTTGCTACTTCTTAATTGCTTAATCTAAACTAATATTATAAAGAGAAATGATTAGATTTTTGTATTTTTATTTGTTTACGACGATTTAGCTAAATCTACGTTACCGTTTTTAAAAATTCTTTCAATTTTAGTATTCAATAAATTCAGCGGGTAACAAAGATTATATCTTACATATTAACATATAATTTAGAATTTCAATATTTTAAGCGTCTTCGTAAATCTAAATGCAATACAATGAATAAAACTTTTTATACTGAAGCGAAGCGAGGACATATCTCTAGTAAGCTATATTTTTACAATATAGTAAAATATTAAACTGTTAATCAAGTATACATTGTTTGACAATACAAATCAGTTTTTTTCTAATGTAAATCTGTTATTGATACAGTACGGTATCATGATGCTAGTTTTGTTAATCCGAAACAAGAGGGGAGCAAGCCGCGTGGGAAAACGGAGATGGTGTACTTGTTTGTTGTTAATCTTATTATTCTATTAATTTTAATTCTTATACTGTTTAAATTTTAAGCGCTAATAACATGAAAAGCCAGTTATTTTTTTATTTATACTAATCTATAGTATTATATATAGCGAAAGAGTTCGTTTGTTTGAACGCTCCACTATCTACGGTAGTAGATCCACGCTGATTTCAGCATGAATGGGCCGGATCGTCCGGGGAAGTACTACCCTCTCATAGAAGATCGACTTAAGAGTAGTAGTATCTGTACTACTGCGTTTCGTTCGGTGAGTGAGAGCGCCGGTGGCCCAATTTCCCTCCTTTCCTCCTTCCTCATCTCCCTCATTCCCTTCCCCTAACCCCATTCCCAGCCGCCATAGTGGAGGCCACCATACCAACAGTTTAAGACGATGACTTTTGACTTTTGTTATAGTGGCTACCACTTCTGGATTCCACTGACTGCTTACCATCAGGCGGGGTGGAGTCACTTTGGGAGGCTATAATATAAAAAAAAAAAAAAAAATCTAACTACCAGTCGGATTTAAAAAATCTTTTTGCGTATGATTGACTGGCCTGTTGGTCTAGTGGTTAGTGACCCTGACTGCTAAGCCGGAGGTCGTGTGTTCGATTCCCACCCAGGACAAACCTTTGTGTGATGAGCATGCTTGTTTGTTCTGTAAAGACGTATATTAAAGCAGGTGAAAAATGCGCTACGGACAGCTTTACGATGTGTTTATAAATCGCTTGATAGAAATATTCATGTCTCTTACCATTAAACGCTTTGTAACGCTTTACATGTGATCACTGATACCACTGCTATTCGCGGCAACTATAATTTGTTCACATAAAGTGGCATAATGAGTTCAACGTCCATATTTAACGACCGCAAACACGAAATATGAAAACGTGGCGCAATCAGCTACGTTTTGTTCGATTTGCAAAGTAAAACCCCGTTTAATATTCCATCTAAATACTCAATAATAGCATACTCATTCAATAAATTGTTTTTTTAGACTGTTTGATAAAAATAAATTACTTTATTCACATTAAGCGCACAACTTCAGTAAACTCAAAGATGTACGCGGCTACAGTTGTCTGAACGCGATTGGTTTTGAATTTCAACAGATTACAAACGAACAATTTCAGTCTGAAACAGATGCATCTATTCAAATAGGTAATAGCTATTTACAAAGATTAGCTTGGTAGTAAGAAAAAAGAGGTAAAAACAGTACAGTAAAAATTTTTTTTGTACTATTGTCATTACAAGCGTTCATAGCAAAAGTTAAAAAGTTTTGGTGTACTTTGTGGTAAAAATAATCTTCTGGAAAAACAAAACGTCTCTTAGGCGATCCACAAACTGCCCCGATCGTTGCAGGGAATCGCGAATGCCTCTTTTTTTAAATTCCGATTCTTTGAGCATTCCGACCATTCCGTCAATACCCTTTCTAACTTGCTCTTATTTAAAATTACAAAATGCACGAGTAAATACAGGAAAATATTGCAGACCACGCTCCAGTTGGCTGGTCGCAACGTGTTGTACGATTTTTGCGCTAATGTCATTAAGTCGTTATTCAGTTATTCAGCGCCTGTATGAGCATGGAGAATTTAAAACAGCATCGACTGAAATATTCTGTTATTCTCAACGCGTTATTATTAATTAATACTGTGGCATTTACTGCATATAAAAACTTAAAATATTTATCAAAGAATACTTTTTTAAATACAATCACAATTTCAAATTACAAATCAAATTTCTCGGATACACTACTTAAGCAAGCGTGGTGATCAATGCTTCCTTTTCTGTATGAGAAGAGGCCTTTCCTTCAGTGGGACAATGACGGGACGATATGTCTTAAAAGGGCCGAATCACGAATTATATAATACTATACGTTCTGAACCATTTCTTAACGAAACTAATAACTTATATGCGAGTTAAGGTAACCTTCAATAAATTAGTTTGTAATGTTATAGATTGGTGCAAGATAATTAGATTACCATAAAATTATAACACTCCTTGGACTAAAATAACCAAACAAGTACTTACTAAAACTATCCAAAAATAATAGCGAATTTCGCGTGATGAATACCTATCTAATAAATAGGGAGCGGTTGAGATTCAACGAATAGAAACTATGTAGACAAGCAAACTAGATGCACTCAATTTAATTAGTGCCGAATTGCCGATAAGTTAGTAATTGGTAACTCGATATTACAGAACATCTATGTGAGTAGCTAAGCTTGATAAAAGCAATAGTGTGGTTTTCTACTGAATGAGTAGTATGTTGGCGGTTTTTGCATTTGTAATCAACTAGCTTGCCATGGCGCGGTTTCACTTGCGTCTTTGTTTACTTCTGGGCACTCTTCACTAGTAGCGTAATGTTACATAACCTTTCTCAAGAACTGGGTTATCATACGCAAAAAAGATTTTTCAAATCTGACTTGTAGTGCCAGATTAGCGAGTTCAAACAAACAAACAGTTTTAGATTACAACGCGAATTAAATTTTGAGTAATTTGGCAGTACCTAGTATGAACAACACAAACGTTTTTTCAATAAATTCTTTGTGAAAATAAATAAACTAGGTATGTACAACTTTTTTTTAAAGATTAAGTTTGCAAGGGTCACGCTGTTACCCTTGGGCAGCTGAGCACACCGTTGTCGAAATTATAATTTCTAGGACAAGGTGAGCGTGTTTCTATTTCATTGCGTCGTGCAGCTAATTCAGAGCAGCGAATATTCGCAAAGTTTGGCTTTTACCAAAGATCTCAACTCAGGTCGTTGAGCTGCTGATTGCTTGCATGTTGAAGGCTCAATGTCGCACTTGTTCATGTGATGATTTTCTTCTTTAGTTGTCCGCCATGCTTACGCTTGCCCTTATCAAGTTCAGAGAAAAAGATTAACTTAGCCGTGCGTTAATCTGGCAATCGCGATACATGTCTACACCAACAAATTTGCTGCCGCATAAGGTTGGTCTCCTTCTCCAGGATGTTGGCTCTAATCAGCACTACCGTATTTCTAATGCAATCAGACCGCCGAACGATCAGTATTTTGCGGAGACATCTATGGTGGAAGTGGTCTAGCGTGGGTATATGGCAGCGGTAAACGGTCCATGATTCCGAAGAGTACAATATGTTCGGCAACACCACGGCCTTATATATATATCAATTTTAGTAGCCAGCTTCAGGTCATTTGAGCCAATGCGATCCAGCCTACCAAATACCGCAGTTGCGGCACCAACCCGACTGTTGACTTCAGTATCAAGGTTGCACTTTGATGTTATCGTGCTCCCCAGGTAGCGAAATGTGTTGACCTGCTTAAGTAGATCATCGCCGACTTTAATAGTCAGTGTCTCTTGGCCGTAGATATCCTGATTCCTGATACTAACTGCTAAATAATGCTACATTAAGCTAGCATTTTATTATTCATATAATAGAATTCACAAAGATAAACAATAATAATTCATATAAAATAATCATAAAGACTAAAGACCATTCTTTAGCCTCAAAATATAAGTTATTATTGTTTAGGGCAATCAGAAAGCATTGTAAGTGTATGTGAACTGACTCATGAAATGGATGAATGAGTGAGTGACCAGGGACCCCGCTTTGTAAACCCTTGAAACCCTCCCCTACAGGTCATCGAAACAATCAATTGAAAAATAAGGGTCTAACTTTTAAACTTTCTTATCAAAACGTTAACATTTTGAGAGGAATTTAATTATGGAATGACGGTTTTTTGCGAGTAAACATTCTATGCAGCAAGAATCGACGTTAATTTATTTGCACAACAATTAAATATGTAGATATTATATAGAAGATCTTTATAAAAAGTATCTTATTAGTTTTGAAACTATACTTTAAAGTAACAATAAACACTGAATAGATTTATTTAGGTACATACAACTTATGCAGCTTCTTCTTTATTGAATATTTGCATCAAATCGGTACAAATTCTTTTTATTTTGTAAATATAAACACTGTTTCAATACCACACTCCTTCATCAAAAACAGAGGATGCGCCGACAGGTCTGGTTGATGATCACACCTAATGAGTACATAACCCGCTGTGAAAAGTTTGATAGCGCCAGTCTGGTTTCATTAGCTTTTAATGCGCTTACAATATTCTATTCTACAGAATAACGCCACCTACATTTTCAATGTAGTATTAAGTTGACATCTTATTTAGGTCCACGCTGATTTCAGCATGAATGGGCCGGATCGTCTGGGGAAGTACTACCCTCTCATAGAAGATCGACTTAAGAGTAGTAGTATCCGTACTACTGCGTTTCGTTCGGTGAGTGAGAGCGCCGGAGGCCCAATTTCCCCCCTTTCCTCTTTCCCCACGTCCCTCATTTCCTTCCCCTAACCCCATTCCCAGCCGCCATAGTGGAGGCCACCATACCAGCAGTTTAAAACGATAGCTTTTGGTATAGTGGCCGCCACTTCTGGATTCCACTGACTGCTTACCATCAGGCGGGGTGGAGTCACTTTGGTAGGCTATACTATAAAAAAAAAAAAAAAATCTGTCATAGTTGTTATAAATTGGCTGATTTGCTAACGGTTTCAATTTTAGCCTGATAAGCCTCTTTTTCTTTATAGAAGGCATGAGCATTGATCGCCACGCTTGCTCAATGCGCACTGGCAATATAAGACTTTTTGTCCAGGTTTCCCATGATGGTTTTCTTCACCTTAAGTCAGTAATGAAGACGGCATATTGTGTTCTAACGGTATATCTACTTACCTACGTAAGTAAATGGAAAATCTTAAGTAAATGATGTATTATTACAATATTCCTAAGCCGAAACCTTCAAGCGAGCAGGTACTGAGCTCACAAAACTCGCAAATTCTCTACGCCCAATTCAGACATCCCAAGATCGGATTTGAATTCTCAAGTAGCTTAAAATTAACATAATCCCGTATTTTGTATCTTCGAGTTGTCATTGCATTATTTGCAGCTGAAACATTTATCTGTATAAATACATAATAATATGGTTAAGTGAAGATTTCTTAGTAGGTATCGATATTACGTCGCAGTTGTACTAGTGTATCGCATTTTTTATACAAACTCGTCTCCAATTTCAACCCCTTCAAGTTATTTTGTGGCGATAAAGTATGCTTATGTTATTCCCCAAGGTGTATTCTATATCGATACTAAATTTCATCAAAATCGGTTCAGAGGTTTAGACGTGACAGTGTAACAGACAGACAGACAGCATTTTTAATATTATTATGGATTTGTTTGTTTCTAAATCTTGTCCCGCAGATAACCAAACAAGATCGCTGTCATTTTGTAGGCTCACCGAAATTGATACATGTATCTGTGGAGTTATATACACTACGAGTATACCAATTTACGACTTATATTTGGACAAACAAACCTGGATAAATTTATAAATAAAGAAAATAAAGTTTTATTTTTCTGTTCTATGCATCACTGATTTATTTTTTTTATTATTGGTATCAATAAAATAAAGAGTAAGTATAGATAAAATAAAATATTCAAATTTAATGCTACTAAAGGCAACAGAATTAGGTGACATAGATTTATCTAACGAAATGTTATTTTAAGTAACGTATTATATGAATCCTAATTTAATATAAAAATAAGCAAATTATGTTAATATCAATTTGAGAAATTTATAATTTAAATCTAAAAGACAGATTTCTTATAATATAGGTAGGTAATCTAGGTACCTAATCTAGGTACCATTGACTAGGTAAGAACACCTTAATAGGTAAGAGTAGAATTATAATAATTGTTGTATTGTAATGTATCAATCTAGTTCTTATTTTTTTCACAAATTTTATGCAAAATCTAAAAACTTACTACATTACTCTCTCAAATGTCAAGGAAATCTAATACAAACCCTAGATTTCAATCACATTGCTATCCCCCACATATTAGAAAATGACTAGAGCTTAGACACACACGACTTTGAATGAAAGTAGTTAAACGCAAACTATCCAGTCGGCGACGACGACACGAAGTCGTCGCCTTAGGCTGTATGCAAATATCTGTGCCTCACAATGATGAACACAACTTCTATCATAATATGTTACACACTATTTTGCTTTGACAATGTATGTTCAAAGACGAAAATTAAAATTATGCATATTGTCAATTGCTAGTGAAAATTACGCAATTTGCGTGATTTCTGTTGTTTTGATAATATTTCAATCACATTAATTTGTTGGTTGTGTTTTTGCATGTTAATGATTAAGTACTTAAGTTTTAATACTTTTATGTTATACCTATGCTATAATGTTAGAAAAGTCATAATCTAAATGGCATGCCTTTACGTATGGTATACAAAAACGTCTGACCTGAATTAAAGAAAAAGCATAGGGCCATTTTGTTTCATGGAGCATGACTGCAGAAAATTTTGACTTCGGGTTTTTAGGCAGGGTATGTAAATCTCAATATTAAGCATCAATATTCTCGACTTAGATCTTTTCCAATTGCGAAAAGCTGTATCCTTACGTATTATTATGTACATCCGCCTTCAGCAGCTAGCCTTATATCACAATAAGTATTACCTCAATAAAAGCCAGCAAGTATCAAAACCGCGTTAAAGATAACGAGGTTTTACGTAAAAACGTCGTGCAATAAATTACGTCACGACGCTGCGATACGTAGAACGAGCGTGAATTAGTCTTACTTTAAGACGTTATTCACTCGAAACTCATCGCCAAGTGCCGATTATAAGCTCACAATCGCTAGCTAGCAGCGATTTTTAAGATTTTATGACCATACTTTAATGTATATCTAGCTATAACTACAGAAAATCAATAATTAAAATAAAGTAAAGTACATACATACAGTAACAAATTGTTGCTCATACATACGACTACTAATAATAAATAATAAATATAAGCTTAACTGCCGATTAACGGGCGTCCGCACACTCAACACTAGCGCTGCGTATTTAAAGTTTGCCTTTCTGGTTAACTGTGATATTGCTATGTACTAGTTGTTATGTCAAAAACAACGTTACAAGACTACAGAACATGTTAGGCAAATCAGAAATTAAGTGCAGATTAAAAATGTATGGCAACTCATATAAAAGTAAAAATTAACTTTTAATGCTTCGTTGTCGAGGGTCACTTAATTTTGGTAGTAATTACATAAATTTGCCATTGTGGTGGGTTTTTTAAAAAACCCACCCTGCGGATGGTCCACATTCTCAGATAAAAAAAAATACTTATTGTAGAACGATTAAATACTTTTTCTTAAAGTTCAAGATACGTTTTTTTCTGCAGTCGTCTATTAGTCAATATAATAATAATATTCTACCACATTCACACAGCGCCATCTAGCCCCAAATTAAGCAATTATATTTGCTTGTGTTATGGGTACTAAACAACTGATATACTACATATATACATTTTTTTTATTTTTTTTTGTAAATACATACATATTATAGATAAATTACACCCAGACACAGAACAAACAATCATGCTCATCACACAAAGATTTGTCCTGGGTGGGAATCGAACCCACGACCTCCGGCTTAGCAGTCAGGGTCACTAACCACTAGACCAACAGGCCAGTCAATATATAAATAGGCACGAAATACCATTTCTCTAACAACATATTCATGTAACTATACTTTTAAAAAGGAGCGAGTTTTGTGCGGGCACCGGCGGCGTTCGATGTAATTTAATTTCATGAGTGGCCTACCGGGGCTCGTACGTTGAATCGTAATAAGCAAACTTTGAAACAAGTTTGATAAGCTTTCGGGCCAATTACCAAGATTAAATAGCTGCTGGTAAGAGCATTTCTTAATGTAAACTCTACACTTTAATGTTAAAATGTGGTTGAACGTTTTTAAGGGTAGGAGGCTTTTTATTGTGTAGATATTTGTGCTTCGCGGTTCCATAAAGGAAATTAGATTATATGGTTTATGTTGGTAGACTGTTTACTGTGTTCTTGAACATGAACATGAAATGTACATATTTGGGTTTACAAATATTCAGCAAATAGCGGTAATGGTGATTGTTATTGTTTATTTAAAGGATGATGCTTAAAAATAAACAAAAGCTCAATAATAGTACCAGCCTGTTTACTGTCCCACTGCAGGGCAAAGGCCTCTTCTCATAGAGAAGGAAAAAAGCTCAATAAATATACTTAAATGGTTAGTATCATATTATGCAGAACTAGCTTTCTACGTCGCGGTTTCATTCGCGTCTTTGCTTACAGCTCTGCTGCCCTTGTCAGTAACGTGATGTTACATAGCCTATATCTTTCCTCGAGAACTGGGCTATTATATACAAAAATATTTTTCAAATCCAACTAGTAGTTCCAAAGATTAGCGCGTTCAAACAAACAAACAAACTCTTTCACTTTATATATAGTATAGATTAAGAATACCATTGTAATAACAATAAGCTTCATGTAAACTTTGGATGAGTGAACACGCATTCGACCCTTTCCGAACAACACTGTTCAATAACAGTTACCAATTCCCAATCATGCGACTTTCGAAATGAATTTTAAAAACCAAAAAGTGAGAGTCTGTTTCACGCGCTTAATAGTTCCGTAGCTCTCGTGCTCAAATGGTTTTAATTTATAATCCAGAATATTGTAAATAGGAAAACAATAATGTATATTTTATATAGTCATACTTTACTTTACTTTTTAATAGAAACTGTGGGAAGTCACTTTAATTTTTTCAAACTCATTGTATTAAAACGCTGTCAATACGTGCAAACAATTCAATTTACTAAAACTTACTATGAAATTTCAAGATTTATTTTCATTTACAAGATTACACAACTTCGAATATTATTTATCATACTAATATACTAAAATATATAAGCTGTGACTGATGGACGAACTGACAGACAAAGTCATACAAGGATCCTTTTCTACCATTTGTCTACGGAACTCTAAAAGGGCAAAATGACGGTTCTTAACCGTTACTAATTTGACACGTAACACCACATATATTTTGTGATTGCGGTCCAATCGGCCGAGTAATTCCTGAAATACACATTGTTTTTCAGTCAACGAATAAATATATCACTAAAAGTGTTTTGAACGGCCTTTTAAACATTACATTTCAATAAATCATAGAAAGGTAAATTATTTTTAAAGTATCTATCTACCTCATGCGACGAATTACACGTACGATAAACGGCTGACATCAGTTTTTCACTAAAAGTTTATTTCAACGTTCATTAGATAAAATGGCGCCATCAATGTTAAAAGTCAATTATTAGTTACCTAGATTAACTGGATCAATGTGGGCAGTCAATAGGGTTACACCAATTATCACTAGCTCGATTCACAGTACTTAATGGAATTTTAAAAGCTAGCTTCCGTAGCACAATGGAACGGTGGGAACCCTAATTGTGACTTTTAAATTTTTTTTATTGTCACGGCAAATGTCAAATTGGTCATTGTGAAGATGCATTCATGTGAATGAAACAGAAGGTTCATTTTTGTTTTATTAGAGTCCGATCGTGCTGTGAGCTGGCAGCGTTACATTTTAGGAAGAATTTGGTGTTTTCTTTTTTGAACTCGTATCGAATTTTATTTACTTCAATTTTTTTGTTTCGTAGAATAAGTTATACAATAAAGTATAACTACACAAACTATATAAATACACTGACAAAAGTGGACTGGTGGCGAATGCCTCTGGCATTACGGCCTCCTTCGTTATATATTTTTTGCAAGAAGTTAAAACTAAAATAAAATTGTTGATCTTATCTTTTTTTCGTTTAAGTTTGTAATTAAGTAGTCTGAAACTGTTCCCGGTAACTGGTGTAGGTAAAGCACACTCCCTGTAATATGATAATAATGAACTACCTCTTATGCGTGGTGTTATAATTAATAATAATAATAATAATAATAATATGTGGACACTATCACACACCGTCATCTAGTCCCAAGCTAAGCAGAGCTTGTGTTATGGGTACTAGATAACTGAAATATAATACATATACATACTTTTTTTTTTGTAAATACATAGGTACCTACTTAGAATACATAGGAAACACCCAGACTGAAGACAAATACAAATGTTCATCACACAAATATTTGCCTTCCGCGGGAATCGAACCCACGACACCAATATGTAGGTTAAGAAATTTTAGTACTGCATTAATGAGTCAAGCGTAAGAGTATGCAATTAATGAAATACATTACTGTTATCAAAACTGAAAGAAAAGCTTTGAAATATGCAGAGTAGAGCGCGTACTTAATATAATTAACAAAGTCTTCTTGTCGAGGTTATCAATAATATATTATGCTTTTGAATTGAACGAAATATAGGATATGAATAATAATTATGATGTTTATACTCCATTGTCGCAAGCACTTTGCTGAGAGTTAGCCGCGCTCTTGCCAGTCGCGCTATTTGCCAGCCTACCATCCGAGTAAGAACGCGCGAGGTGTAGGTGTTGGGTGCGTTTTGCTTAAGGAAACAATAATTAAAATTTAAAAAAATTGCATACGTTTTTACGAAAAGCTTTTGAATTATTGTTGATTAGATACGTACCTTCATATGTACCTATATCTTTACTATGCGCGGTTATTTGTTTTTAATATTCTGTCATTAAATTAGTAAAGCTTTTCCAAGTTATTCCAAAGCATCAAATAATTTTAATGCAGTTTGAATAAATAAAAAAATTTAAAAAAACTATACGTCTGCGCTTTGAGGTCAGAACAGGTACGATTTGTAACAAACGCTTCACTTACATTTAACGTAAAAAGCCACAAATGTTACGTGTTGGAATAAATGACTGCACCGTTGGTCTAGTGGTTAGTGTAACTGACTGCGACGCCGGGTGTCGTGGGTTCGATTCCCGCGGAAGGCAAATATTTGTGTGATGAACATTTGTATTTGTCTTTAGTCTGGGTGTTTTCTATGTATTATAAGTATGTATTTACAAAAAAAAAAGTATGTATATGTATTATATTTCAGTTATCTAGTACCCATAACACAAGCTCTGCTTAGCTTGGGACTAGACGACAGTGTGTGATAGTGTCCACATATTATTATTATTATTATTATTATAAATAACGAATCGTTTAAAGTTTAATGAATTGATTATTCGAAATAGGCTGAAAAAGGTCTTTTATCATCTGCAGTCTAAATTCAAAAGCGAAATTATACTTACATGTGAAATGTGTGCGTAGTTAACTCTAATGCACACATTTCACATGTAAGTATAATTTCACTTTTTACGTTCTGGAGAAATTGGAAATGACATTGCTACTTCGATCTCTTAAACACGACTATGCTTATTACTTATTACTTACATATATTTCGTAAACGATTAGACAATTTTATATCACGTAGGTGTCGCACAATAATTATGATAATTTGCTTCTGTTCATTACAATTAACTGACACTTTCACATCACACGCATAGTGAATACATAATAAGAATCAATTGGAATTCTATAAAGTGTACGTGATCGAAGGTAATGATTATATTTTGACTGCCAATGTTCCATGACAATATAAAATAGACGAATACATTTTTGTTACATAGAAAAGCACTATTGTAGAACATTATTTTAATCTCATTAGTGCCATAGTCTACTTTTATTATCTCTTACTGGTCCGATTTACAACAAATAATCTTCTCCTTAGTTCCAAAAATTCAAATTAATTTTAAGATATTTATTTCGTTTACATTTTTTTTTTTGGAAATTATAGATCAACTCAGTTGTTAAATGTTTCATTAAAATTACTGCAATAATCAAAAAATATAAAATGATCAAATTTAACCAACAAGTTAAAAGCTTTTATTTAGGTTGTACGTCTGTAACGATAAACTGGCAATACGACGCAGTTATCTATAAGGTCACGGATTTCATTAACAGTATCAATGGGGCCTCAAGGGACGACCCTCGCTTTATGTTCTACCACCAGTATACCGAGATCTCTTACTACGAATCGATACACACTTTATTAAGAAAAAAAGTTGTCTTTAATTTATAAACATATAACAAATTTAAAAGATGCCAAAAATGAAATTTGTTCCTAAACACAATATCTTACACGAATTATATTGGATACCAATCTAAATAAAATTATATGTTTATCCAAAGAATAAGAACACATATTTCAGTTCAGTCAGTACACATAGGTTCGTGATATAATAATATCTTACTGCTAAGTATCAAACAATAGCTTCCAGAACTTTTTCCATTGTCAAACACCACGCTTAGATAGGCGATAAACTTTTATCATTTCAGCGGCAGGACATTCATTGCTAAACACCTTTTACTTTGTACCTAATTTGTTCAAAAAACAATTTAATATTCTATAAATAAATAATAACAAAACATACTACTGCATTCGATTTCTAAATAAACGGGTCTAATTATTCTGGTCAGTCGGTACCGACGTTCCAATTGTTGGCGGTCCAAGGGCTTATCAATACGTAAATAAATTGACCCTTCCGTGGGTCTCTGTGTTGACGGACATTTGCTCTTTTCTACCCTTCATTTTATCCCGTTTAAATAAAATGGGCTCCAAGTTCAATCTCTTGTGATAAGTTAATCGAAGGAATAGCGAGTTTATTTGTTTACAATAATGCTATTTTAGAAGTTATTTATAAGTTTAGCTTAAGCTTCGTCTTTAAAAAAACTGGTATTATTGAAAACTATAAAACTACACTTTAGTCAAAATATTCATGATGAATGAGTAACATGACATTTGTGGTTACTTTTTGTTTTAAAAACGTAAGAGATTGTCAAATAAGTAGTAAACATAATGCATACTTACTAAGTTAGAGATTCTTATTGTATCTCTTGCTGGTACCCGACATCGTAGTGGTCAATTCTTATCTTATGTGATTTCCTATTTAAAAATTCAGTCACATACAATTCATTAAACAAGTAACTTTTTTGACATAAGAACGGAAATGAAGACGGCTTTTCTAAGGTCAGTCGGACGGTTTAAGAAATTTTCAAACAATCGTAACCTTTTTTACAAGTTACTAAGTAGGTAAGTACTGAAACTTTATTAAGTATCTATATTTTATAATAGACAAATTAAGTGCATGAAATAATAAGATAATTATATCGTAAAAAATCAAGTATAATTTTATATACAAATATTTTAGACAATGGATACTAAATTGTCTATTAAATTTTTCATGCTGCAGAAAAAGTTACCTCTTCACGGAATGATTGGCCCTAAATTTTAGGCCCAAGTAGATCAATTAATCAGCACGATCCTATCACGTCACGAACAGAATTTGCCCTAATGGTAAAGATAATGGCACTAACGATAATTTAAAACGGATTTACCACTACCACGCAACTAACCACAAAAACGTGAAAAATAGATGCACATTGTACGAAAAGCATTAAAAGGTTAAACTTACGCAACAGATTACTTCTGGTTTCCACTGACTGTTTATCATCAGGCAGAGTGGAATCACTTTAGTAAACTAATATAAAAAAATGTACAAATTATTTCTTTTAGCAACCAAAGAAATAGGTAAAAATATGTTGTACTTCTTATTTCTTTTACACAAAAATTTTTCTTATCCTTTGTGATCCAAAACAATCCTCTCTCACACATCACTCTTGGAGACATAGAAATTCGACACAGATCAGCTTATCCCATATTGCATTTAATTGACAGGGGGTGCCGTGTGCGATGTAACCAATCAGTGCACGCCGACACGTGTCATTTCGCACCCCTTTTGCACTGTTCTTTGATTGTACGATGCAGACGACAAGTTCTATTTTTTATAAAATACCTGAAGCACACTGAAGTAAATACTTAACTGGTGATACATATTATGTTGCCATATATAATATAATATTAAATTGGTAAGGCATCATACAAGCCATCTAGATCAAAGTAGATATGTATATTCCACCATAAAAATGCTTTATCACCCTTCAGAGTAAATGTCGTTTGTATATCACAAAACAATAATGTCTATTTTTGCTTGCAAGTTACCTCAGTACAGTGACAGTTGTTACCGTCGAATTAACCCTAGTTTCTGAAAGGCTGATCAACGAAAAATTAACTAATCATCTGTTAAATCTCATTTGAAGTGCCAATTGGGTTGCTAAAAGCATGTATAATTAGTTTTATTTTTTATCTACTATACATACCTACTTAACAAATAAACACGCGTGGCTTGGTACCGCGTTTTTGGCCGAACCGACCGTATTTCAATGCGGTAAGCACTCTTCAGTACACCATCTACATTTTAATTACATTACAGTACTACTTTGATGCCTATTCTATTTTTGCATAATTATATACTTTTTCAGTTAAGTACCTACTTATCTATATGATTCATAATAAATAGTAGGTATTACCTACTTCCATACCTACTCTGTTTTGCTTAACTTCCAGAGCTTTATCGTATTTTATGATTGTTTAAAAAAAAATTGACAACAAATAATTTTGATAATTTTAATTTATGTCAGCTAATATTTATTTAAGCAAAAGAAATGAATATAAGTTAAATCCCTATATCTATACTATTATATACATCGGAAGAGTTTGTTTGTTTGTTTGTACGCGCTAATCTCTGGAACTGCCAGTCGGATTTAAATAATTATTTTTGCGTTTGATAGCTCAGTTCTTGAGGAAGGTTATAGGCTATGTAACATCACGCTACTGGCGACGGGAGCAGACCAGTATGCAAAGACGCGGGTGAATCCGCGCCGCGGTAAGCTAGTGCAAAGTGAAAGCCGCTTGCCTCTAAGCGTTTCACCCGCCCGTCTGCTCGCCCTGATAAATCTCGTGGGATACAACTCCGACACATTGCATGTGACGGATTAGCATTATCATTTGACACTGCATTTATTTAACAGCAGCTATACAATATAAAACTATGTATTACTAGCTTGTTATTATTTATTTGTTTGTGTAAGCTGGTTTACTAAAAACATTTACGAATTGTAAATAAAGTTTAATTTAACGCAATGTTTTGGGACTAGTTTCTTGGTTTACGCAGAAATTGCTAATGGTAAGTCTGAGCAAACCAGAATTTACATATTTTAAGTCTTGTTGTGCACGCTACTTGAAATGTTCCTACCAAGATATAGGTTCATAGTGTATTGAAGTAGTTTGGGATTTTATGTTTAATCAATAAGTGAACCATTACAATAAATGTTTTATAACTTTGTACTTATATTGTTAAGGTGCCTTAAAAATATACCATCTGTAAGATGAATCTCTCAAAACTTAAAGTGTGCCAGGCTATAAGTATGTATTCAATCAAAACCTAAACACAAATTTAAACAAAAAGCATAAAAGTTTTGCAACTAAATTTCAAATTAACAAACTAAAATTTTATCATTAAATCTGGCTGGATACAGGGCGGTACGTGGCGAACGGCAGATTGAACAACGAACGTTTTCGAATTCACGAAGCCTTAAAATCCAAAAGTTGTTCATAGTTGTTAACTGAAACTGGCAACGACAAATTATTTCAATGTAAGCCTCAATGTGAATTTCGAACTGGGAACTGAGTTAGAATATGATTTAATTATTTCATTCTTTATGTCCAATTATTCGTATAACTCACAAAAGTAGTTGTATTATAAACTAGACGCCCGCCCTCGCTTTGCTTCGGTATTAAAAGTTTATTCGGTCTCACAAGAAACGCCTGCGGAAAATATTATAGCTTAGTGAGGTAGCCTGTAAAACACACATTTTACTTTTTATTTTTTCTTTACAAAATTGAAAGCTGAACATATAGAGTTAGGTATATTGCCTGTGTCACTTTGCATGCTACTTGAAATTGTAACTTACAAAAATTGTAATAACCTGGCGATTAAAAAGAGTGTCTCATGGCTCTACTTCGTCAGCGAACTGGCTGTAGGTTAATTGGCTGACATTTTGTAAATTGTAACGTTCTTATGTGGTAATATAATTAACCTATATGATAAAATATATTTTCATTTTCATAGTGATGTATTGCATCATTCAGATTTACAGAGGCGCTAGAAATATTGAAATTTAAAAAATTACTGAAAAATATGTTAAACACTAAAGTATTGCCTTTGTTATCCGTCTTAATTGTAGCTTTCTAAAAGTGAAAGCATTTTTTAAATCGGTTACGTTGATCTTTAAATCGGTACAAACAAACATACAAATATTTTCTCGGTATAATATTAGTTTAAATGAACTTTGTTTCATCTGTTTAATTGTTGTTTCGGATTATCAACAGAATTTTACTAGCCAAAAATTGTAAATAAATCTACTTGTAATTGCCGCACGGTTATATCTCTAGTTATAGTAGTCGGCCTTTATGTAAGAGCCGAGAATTAACCCAGTTGATACCTACTGGTGTTGTATGTTGAGATACAGTTCACAAACCTCATACAAACTGATCTTTATTTCCTTTTTAATCAACCAATAATGTCCAATCTATCTGAAAAAATTTAAATCCATATTGAAAACTACGAAAGAAAATGTTATCTCCGTTTTATGTCCGTATGGCTCTTGACTGTTACATGCACGGTACAAAAACACAACTTTTAGAGGTATTTTTTGTTTTACACATAAGTAAAAGAGTACTAAACTTTACGTTTGATATAACAAATCAAGTCTTTAGCAGTGGCGAAGGGTGACTTTTTGTCAGAGAGAAGCCGGGCAAAAATTGCTTAGCTTGAAGCGCGACGTATGGTCTATTTCTATACTTTAATAGATATTAATTTATTATTTATCGTAAAGAGAGATATTAAAATGTTTAATAAATCCATAATTTCTTTTAAAAGTTATTGTCATATCTGGGCGAGCTCGATCGTTCTACAATACATGTTTTTTGTTTTCAAAAATTAACTTTGAGAAACGTGCTTTCTAAGATAATAAATAATTCAGGCAACAATTTAATGCTACTAGCGTCGTAGACACAGAAATCAAAATCATACTACGCTCTAAGCTCGGCGCAGCTCCCGCCGGTCACGCTAAGGACGTCAACTGAGGAGGGCTACTCCAAACTAGTCCAAACCCACAGTAGGTATAGTAGAAAACTTATTCTACAATATTAAAACAAAACATTAAACATACTACTACAATAAAAAAGTTTAGGTACAGAACAAAAATTTTAAATTTGTCAATTTTCACTACCTATCGAAATTTAAATAATTTCTTTTGCCCTATCTGTTATAGACCTAAACCTATCAAATAACACTAAAAAGAATACAATATCTACACAAACAAAAAATCATGTTTTCAACTTACGTATTCATGCGTGTCTCAAGCGGGCTGCACTTGCGCTGCGCTCGTACCTACTTACTAGGTATTCCCAATATTTTCCAATAACTCCGAGATATCGTGTCCATGTATGAAGGTTCGTTGCTCAAGCGCACTTTGTATGTAGATTACCTTCTAAGTAAACATCTTCACAAAATTATTTTCTACTTGTTACTTTCATAATATTATAATTAAAGTCTTACGCTTAGAACTACTAACTAAACAAAATTTATTATGTTCACTCTTTTACAGTACACGTTACACAAACTATATTTCGAGATACTTTAATATAGAATTAAAACAAAAACAAACAAAATATTGCTTTAGTGTTTGTAAATAATGAACTTTAAAAATGAAATGTCAATTGTCAACAACGGAGTTACCAATACTCAAAAATATTTGTCCCCAAACGTAAACTAAAAAATCTCTAAAAATGAAATCACTAATAACC
The DNA here is from genome assembly GCA_963082885.1 of Parascotia fuliginaria. NCBI lineage: Eukaryota > Metazoa > Arthropoda > Insecta > Lepidoptera > Erebidae > Parascotia > Parascotia fuliginaria. The sequence goes on from OY720175.1 coordinate 3,208,035, forward strand.
GGGGCGGTTTAACTTTATTTTAATAATTACTTGGTTTTTACTATTTTTTAATTACTTTTTTTCATTTTCAAAACCTCATATTATTTATTATCTGATTTATTTTAACAGCTAAGTTGTTAACCCTGACATGCACATCCCTTTCTTGTCAAATTTTCGTGCTTCGTACGTTCTGGAATGTAGCTTTGTTGTCTGTCTCGCTTACACCTACGCAATTTGAATGTTCTGTCTCTGTCATAAGCCGGCAAATACCGGGTTAAACTCCACCTATATTACGCGTAATTTAACTATGTACTTAGTTACTTGGAACGTACGATTTCCTATAGTATGGATTCCTCTCAATTCCTGCGGCTTATTTCATAACAATTTGACAATTTGGCACCAATGCGAAGACGTTTTTGAAATGTTTTCATTTTATTTTAGTTTATTATTACCAGAATAGAAAGACAAGATAGTACTTAAGGTGTTTTTAAAATGTTTTAAAGTTATTTTAGTTAAATATTCCAGTGAAAATAGATTATATTTTTATTAATAGACACTAGTTTTGTGATTTATCTCAAAGGGAAGCCGGTAGGAATCGGGTTATATGGACCCTTCGCCACTGGTCTTTAGTGTAAACATACATGTTTACAATATGTACTTTTTTACTTATTTACATTTAACAAATTTAACAATTTTATTACATAGAACATCCTTTTAATAACATTTCAAAACCACTGAGGTTTATAACAATGCTATATAAACATCTACATCGATATTCCTTATCAAATAGTAAAATTATTTAGAAAGTGAGACTTACTTAAGTCTCACTTATGTGTGGTATTTTTGGTTAGGATTTATAGTTGTTTAGTCTCAGACTAAAAGTTCAAAAAAATTAGATCGTGTGAACATCGTGTGAGTTAAATAACAGGAATACAACAATTCAAGGAGACGTTCATACTTCACGAACAAGAACATATTCCGCGGTGTCACCCGCGTCTTTGCTTACTACTTTGCTCCCGTTGCCAGTAGCGTGATGTCATATAGCCTATAACCTTCCTCGAGAACAGGACTATCATATGCATAAAGAATTTTCAAGTCTGACTAGTAGTTCCAGAGATAGAGAGACTGGTAGTTTCAAACAAACTTTTCCGCTTTATGTAATAGTATGGCAGTAGTATGGATAAATAAACTGTTTTTCTTTTTTTCTTCTTCTTGTATTCAAACTACTATGAAGCACAGCCCCTACCTACCAACCTATCCTCAAAAATCTCACCGTAACTCGTAACCCTTTCGCTAACAACAGCTGCAGTTTAATCCACAATTTACCCAAGTAACTCGAAACTTAATTTGATTGTCTGCATCAGAGCACCCAAATCAAGGTTTCAACGAAAAGCAAAAATTTGGCCGTATGTACCCGGGTATATCCAGCTGTCCCGGGTGTCTCTGTTCCCATGACGATACCACCCGCCTGGGTAATTGAACTCGCGAAGCATATAAATATTAACGGCTATTATAATATTCAAACTGTGAGATTTAATTTAACTGACTGCGTTGATGATAATTGGATTATTTTTAGAACTCCGTGCCTCAATTAGGAAAAAACATAACGGTGGAAGTATTACGCTAAATTTATAACGAAATACGCAAGTCTGCTACTCCTATATAATCCTACTTTATACAGTTTTTCTTGTTGCATATTCGTATTCACTGACTACCTCCGCGTCCCGAATACCTATATAAAAAGGTTTTATATATTATGTACTCTCTTATATTTTGTCTCCGTCAGAGTCAACAACAGCTTAGTTCTGTTCTCCTAGAGGTGCGAAACTATAAAAAACCCTAAAAACCCCTAAAAGGTATATTTTAGAATTTTATGAACATAATAAATATGCTCTTTGAAGAAGATTCCTTTTTTAAAATCTTGTTACAAATTGACGTAACGTAGTTTTATTTGATAAATTAAAAGCCAATGTTTACCTTGAATGAATTTTAATAAGTAACATCTGTCATTGCTTCTTTTCAAGCCCACAAAGCTTGTGCCTTGTGCCTTTTATCTAAGTTTCAGTATCAGGTTGATAATTTCATGTGACTGCTCAAACTATGGTTACAAAATGATGATGTGTAAAACAATTATTTAGTGTAAGTACAATAAAGAACTTTCTATTGCATTCTATTCTATGTAAATATTTGTAGTTATAGTGAAAATATGCATTAAGAAGCATTGACTGTGAAGGGAAACATCATGAGGAAATATGGACTTATAAAATAAAGTCGAAGAAGTCGCCATTCCGCATTAAGGGCGATCAATGCTCATGCCTTCCTTAAATGAGAACAGGCTTTACCCTGCAGTGGGATAAAAACGGGCAGAGATTTGGACAAACATTATATAGGTAATTTACACATTAGTTTAACAGATATCAGATGCTACATAATAGGAATTTATGTGTTATTAGTGGAATTACAAATAATATATAGCAGCAATTACCGGGTAGGTAGGTACGTGTGACTTCGGTGCTCTCACGCGGTTGCATGTGCGCTGACGCTGCAAATTTGATCGCGCGGTTTCAGCTTAACGGATACGTTTAGTTATTGTTCTACAGGATGAGCTAGCTATGGAAATTTAACTCGTATTATTTTCACATTAAACAAGTTTGAAAACAACATCACATACAAGCTGATCCGACAGACATTGTCTTGTGTAAATTTTCCCTATTCTTATTTTTATTCTCCCATTTTTTTTAATACGACCAAAATATGAATATAAGCTATGCTATTGCTTTCTAAAGAAAGTCGCGACTTCACTTGGATGGTGACTAAATTATATGATTTAAGACGGTAAAACAATTCAATAAAAATACGGTAAAAGCTGTACTGCGTTTCAATGGAATGTCATAGTAAGCCTCGATAACTCAATGTGTCATAAGCCATATATACCACGAAGCTGATGTTTGCGCATTACCTATAACCGCATTGTATAAATTTCAAAGTTAACCACGGTTGCTATTTTTAATTTAATTGATTTATGTATTACGCTCATATATCCGCTAATCATCGCGAATAATCACTTAAGTAGCGATATTTTTTGCGCCTCATAACAAACATAAATTAATTGTTTATTTCAGTTCAGTATGTGGCGCAATGTAACAAGTGACGAACGAATCCGGTGAGTTGGTCAAGTATGACAGCGGTCAGTAGACACAGTAATTAGCCGTGAACACGAATCACTGACAAGGTTGAGGTTTTAAAATTTGAAGTCACGGTTTTTTTTTTTTTTCATATTGTAGCCTACCAAAGTGACTCCACCCCGCCTGATGGTAAGCAGTCAGTGGAATCCAGTAATACCACAATAACGGTACTTGCCCGTGGCCCACCTACGTAGTTTGCCTGGTTGTACCACGGGTAATTTGGTATACCAGTATATCGTTCAATAGTGTGATGCTGTGGTGGACTTATTTGGTATTTTCACCCAATATTTACATAAACTCGGTTCGGTCATGGAACTTCAAGTATTTTATATTGTTACAAAAATAAACGCAACAATATTATCCGAGAATTGCAGTCCACTTTCAGTACTCCCTGTATCACGCGCGGCGGATCGTTGCGATTCGGAGCCAAAGAACCGTGAAATTGGTTTATTCGTCGGAGCCAATGAATAATTAATATTGTGACGTGCGTCTAGCCTACCATTCCTGCCAATCCTAGATTGTACGAGATCACATCTGCATTATATAAGCTCTGTGGGAAACGGAACATCATTGTCGATGTTAAATGCTTCTGATATTTTACCAAGATTGAATTGTATGCCTAATTATAAAATGTGATAAATATGTTAATAAATTGATTAAATTATTTGATAAACATATCAATCAGGTATTGGTAATCTAGCGTTTACCTAGTTCTGTGGTAATAGCAGTAGGTAATTCATCGCTAGGCTGCTCCTTCCCTCCTACGGCACAGATTAATGACACGTTATGTCGCCTGACTACCTTGCATTACACAGTTAATCTATCTGCAGCAAGGATTAATGTATTAGTTGCGCAGAATACAACTAATTTACTCATAAAAAGGTACAAGAAGAATCTTCAGTCATAATTACCATTTACTTAAAATACATAAGTTTAAATAACATATTCTGCGTTTCAAAAGCAAATAATAATTTAAAAAAATGACAATAGGTACAAGTGTGAATAATTACTTTAAGAAAGTTTTCAATGCAGGTTTTATGAAATTTCAACAATCAAAATCAAAATTCAACAAAGCAATATAGTCTCCGAAAGTTTTTATTACGACCATCCCGAATATCTTTCAATGATAAGTTATCGTCGGGGTGATATTTTTTGAATTTGTGACTTATCCTTTTCTTGAGACGCACAAAAAAATCCTTTATAAATACTTTTTATATCAAAGGAAAGAAAAGGGGGAAAATTGGGCCCCCGGCGGTCTCACTCACCGAACGAAATGCAGTAGTACGGATACTACAACTCTTACGTCGATCGTCGATAATTTTTAACAATGTATTTCTAGAAATTTATAAAAATAATTCAGTTAATAATTAAGACTGGAATTATACTGCTGAGTCAGGATCGTAAGATACCCTAAAAATGTTATGATACCATTCTTGGTAATATATATTTTGGTGAATAACTAATTCTGTGTATATTTAATAGTTTCATTATAATTATAATTATACTATTCGGGTAAAAATTTGCGTTTTTGACGTATAACAATGTTGACATGATTACCTTTTGTTGAAAAAATATACCCATAAACGAGAATTCATTAAAATTTCATTCTTGCGATTACGGGTTTATTCCGCGAGGACGAAGATATAAAAAAAAAGTTCTTAACATAAAATTTAAAGTAAGAAGAGCTAAACTACTAAATAGCGTTTTAGTTTGATACAATTACATTTAGAATTTGATGAATATATCCTTAAAACGAGCTCTAACTTTAACACCAATACAAACTTAAACAAATTTCTAGCCACTCGTAAGTAAAAAGTTTGTAGTAAGTAAAAAAAGCTTTTAGTTTTACGACTGTACGTTAAGCCCTGCATGTTTGTGACAGGTGCTCCATCAGAAAGATTTACTTCTTGTAGGTATATTCCTGAGATTGTCAAATGTTTTTTATGTAGAAGAAGTTGATATCATACTCTGGAAATCCGAAAGCTCAGTTACACGACGATTTCTTTACAAGAAACGACGATGAAGCGCTGAAAGATTCAAAGTAGAATTTATTTAACATTCTACTAATTTCGTGAGTCTTGTGTATTGGAATTATATTTTCGTTTAAGGAAAACATCATCTGATATTTTAAAGTATTTTTAAACTACCTATAGCACCTAACATGTTTGATACCCTCATTAAAAATGTATTCAAACGGTCTCTGGGATTTACAGTATTCTTTATCACGACTCTCTATTGGCAACATGCCCTGAAGGATGGCGATACGCCTGTTTGAAAAATATTAACAAAATCAAAAATATAATTATGTACGAATGCAATGCAACCAATATTTTTGGTAGGTTTTTAATAGGTGCTCAACGTAGACTAGGCTAGGTGCTTAACGCACAGGTGCTCAACGCGCAGGTGCTCTTCGGACGAGTGCTCTGAATGGAGTAGTTCCGAATGCACACACATGTAGATGTCTACCACCTACTTAACACAGCAACTTTATACGTGTTATGAAAAAAGATGCATTTATTTCTGCTGGGCTATTTTTTGTCATCGATAAACAAATGCTGCTAACATTTTTCTAATATCGTAATCGTAATTATATTTTCATAATTTCTAAAATCTTCAAGTTTGTTTGTTCATGGCGGTGGTTGATGATGGTAAGTTGAAGACTCATAAACATAAGTTTATAAAGATACGGGAATTAACGCGATCATGCATTAGGTATGTAGGCCGTGGTCACAAGCAGACTCTAGACCAGAGTCTGCTCGTGACCAGGGCCGGTGTAACCTGGTTGAAACGTCAAGCAAAATAATGTATGAAAATACCTAATGCATGATCGCGTTAATTCCCGTATGTTTATAAATTTATATCATGCAACGCGAAAGTTTAAAAGTAAAGACTCATAAACATATTTGTCATCAATACCTACATTTATATAGCCTCAGATAAAATAATTAAGAGTAATATTGTGAACATTGTACGAAAAAATTTCTATCTCTGCTCCCTAATATTCTATCGCCAGCAGGTAGTCGGTAAAAACCTAACAAAAAAATGCATTATGATCGAATATTGTGCCTTTGCTGAAACGTCAACGCGTTCTCGACTTTTTTTTTATTCTTTTGTTTACATGATCCTTTTAATTTGATAGAAAAGGTTTTATTTTAATATTTACAGTAACTTTTAATCTGTTTCGCGTTTCTACACCGAAATTGAGAAACGAGGAAATATAACCACGTCTTTATTATTCGATCCCGCTGTTTGGCTGGCTATGTTTTAATTAACTCCAAATAAAACGGCCCATTCTAACTTGATACTTCTATCCCTGGCTATCTTGCATTGATTAAATGGTATCCAGTTTACTGTTTGTGTTGTGTTTATTTCGTAAATTACGTGGTTTTGTTAAAGCGGTTTTTATTTCTATGAGTTCAATGTTGTTAATGACATTGTTAATAATGCTCTGCTCAAGGGCGGTACAAAGAATTATAACAGTACACACGAATATACTATGATCAGTTTTGGTATATCTATACTATTACATAAAGCTAATTCTTTAAGCGTATAATAGCCCAGTTCTTAAAGAGGGTTAGGCTATGTTACATCACGCTACTGGCGACGGGAGCAGAGCAGTAACCAAAGACGTGGGTGAAACTGCGCTGCGTAAAGATAGTCTATTTTAAAGTTCATATTCATCATACTAGAGATACCTTTTTTGATAAAAATCTAAATCTAAGTCTTAAAATGTACAAAGTATATAATAATATCCGAAATAAAGAATATCCTACCTTCGGCTAAGGGAAATCTTTTCATGACACATTTATTCAAATCGCATTTTCCTGATTCAAAAATTTGCAAAGAACCCATGAAAGTCAACTACGCTCAACTAATACAGTTGCTCGGGCGTGGTGAGGTGACAATATTATTCGGGCTAAAATTGGGGATTCGCCGCATTTATTAAAGAGAAATCCAGCAACAAAGGGATGATATTGAATTGTAAGGAACGGTGGCAGAGACTGAGAAGTTTTCGGATAGGGCATTTTGTACCTTAAATTAAAGTATGAAATTATTATATTTATTAAACTTTACGTTGCATTATGTATTCGGTCGTGGTCATTAGAGAGTCAGCTTGTGGCTATTTACAATGTAGGCCAATACGATTTGTAGATGTTATTAATATTCGTGTAGATGGAGTACCCATGCATCCACAACGCAGTTACTTTTTGTTGATCACAGTTTCCAATTGCTACTGAGCAACATTCGATTGCAAAAGTTATTTATTGTTAGTAATAGTGAGTAACGTTGCCTAACTTTTAAAAACAGTAAATATTCACATTATTTGGTAATTTATGTTGTTGTTGGTATGGATGCGATGAGTAACAATCAACAAATAGTAACAAGAAGCCACAAAGTTACAGATTGTTATCGTGTTGCATAGCGTTGCTCCTCAAGTTAACGGCACGGCGGTATGGACGCACGGTACGAGATAAAATTATTGAAATAATTTCGAAGCAAAGTTCTATTTAGAAAATATAACTTTGCTTAAAAAATATATAAAATTTCTTCTTAAAATAGTGCGCACAGGTTTTTGAAAATTATTTTACCAATAGGTACTTTTATATGTTTCATTTCATACTTACCATATCCGTTAAATGCCCAAAAAATCTATTTTTGTTCGACAAATATTATTAGCAATTTTAATACGGATTTTACGGTTAGTTATATAAAAATATTGATGGCAGATAGATACACGGTCTCATCTAAAATATTACTTAGGTATTTAGTATAGTCAATTTTTTTGACAAAAACAAAAGTTAAGTTCATATTATTGAAACGTCTAAGATCGAGTAAGTTGGTTTTCATGACTGAATGTACAGGATCACCACAGTTCTGAGGGTCGGAGGCGGGTGATACGCACAAAGAACCTCCAACTTCTTTCATTGTAGATTAAATTCTTTGATTCTCGCTCACCTAATAGATACCCAGTGGGAGCGAGGCGACTGTAAGCTATTATTTAGAACAAAAAGTATAATAACTTATTTACTATATTCTCACTTACTTACTATATTTTAATGCCTGTTTTAACATTTTACACTTAGGTGAGTGTGATGTGATTCTTTGAGGGAACAAATTTAAATATGAAATTTTATTCACCTAATTGTCACCGATCAGATCAGATTTGTTACCATGATTCTGCTCCTTCATTACCTATTATTCAGAAGTGGTTTTCTGAATTCAAACAGGGTAGAGAGACTATTAAAGACGACCCTGTGCCAGTATCGGTAGGCCGTTTGGTGCCACTATTGAAGAAAAACAGGCCCCAGCCTGGATCTAGCCCCTAGTACTTACTTTCTATTTCGTATCCAAGTTAAGAAAAATCTTCGAAGTAAGAATTTTTCCAACGATGGAGATGATTATTTTTCAGACAAGAACAAAAAACATTTTTAGATTGTATTGAAGAGTTACTTGCTCGGTCAAGTAAGTTTATTCAGGTGATGGGCACCCTTTTTAAAAATAAATTCTGTTCAGAATTTTCTGCTGATTCTTGCATGCCTATACTGAGAATACATTACACGCCCTTCGCACAGTAGGAAATCCGAACAGTAGTCACACAGTAGTTCGATTCAACACATTGTGTTAGTACATACGAGAGATCATCATTGTCGCCATACCAGCCCGTTATTATTCCACTGCAGGCAAAGGCCTCTTCTCATATAGAGAAGGCGTGAGCATTGACAACTACGCCTGGCTAAATTAGGGTTGGCGATTTTAGACTTTATTTTGTAAGTCCAGGTTTCCTCTTGATGTTTTCTTTACCGAAAGTCAGTACCTAATGTAGAAGATAACATAATAATATGTATGAATTTCAAAAGTCACCGATTACAGTTCTTAAATAAATCTATTAAATTTCGATCTATGCAAAATAAATCATCAAATATATTTTACAATACATCGCTGTCGTTGGAAAACATTCCTCATTAATATCTGATCTCAGTGTCACGAGCTTAATCTCGGTGGTCGTGGTTATAATACATATTTAATTTTAGTATTTTACAAGGCATTGCTTCAGTTCCCGTTGGTCGTTTATACCTGTTTTTCACAAAATGTACCTACTCGTATTCGTTTTTAAACAAAATTGTCGGAAAATGCACCATAGCAAATAGGTACATATTATATTTTACTGAAATAACCTAGTATCAACTTTAAACTTTTTTACTGAGCTTTAATCATGTTTATTATGCAAAAAAAAATAAGCGGTAACTTATTACATTGTCATATTTACCTCATTCAAAAGAATTTGTTTTAAACCAAAACATTAAAGACTAGTTGTTATAGCTATGAAGGTAGATATTTGTAAACCCACATGTAACAGGTGTGTAGGTATTCCCATTTTCAATTAACAGTCACACGATGCTCCGTAGAATTTAACAATTAATTTCAGTTGTACCTACATAAGATTATTGATTTGTGGTGACCTACAATCATCAGTGGGCTGTGATAGGCTTATGTTGATACCCCAACAATATATTTATCGATTACCTACGGCGACTACTTGTTAACGTTAACATGAGTTTCGTCCGAATCAAAGGAGTTTAAATATAAACTTGTTCCTAAAACGATTTAACTACGAATAAATTATTCCGACAAGGCCGTGAATAGGGAAACTTGGTTGCTTTATCATCGGTAGTTGTGTTAATTCAGAGGGCGGGTGAGGGAAACTGTACTCCTGTTCATAAACACAATTGTTGCGACTTTAAATCAAACCATTTGCAAGAGACATTACGTACACGTGCGACTGGTGCGCTACACTGATATCCATTTGCAGGTACGACACGAGATTCTAGTGTTTTACCAAATTACTATAAGTATCTCTTTGTTATGGAAGGGATCAAATCTTACGAATAAACGATATTGTTATTAGTTAAAAAAAACGGTATTCTTATTTAGATAATTTTGACAGATAACTACATAAAACTTTATTAGCTACAAATGACATACAGAGGTACCTACTGTGACGTTTACTTCTAGCACAGGCCTTTTTCTGCATGTCTGTCTGTTACGCTTTCAAGCATAAACCACTGAACCGATTTTAATAAAATTTTGAACATAGGCAACATATTAATACATCTGTTATAGCGAAAAAATGGCTTGAAGGGATTGAAATAGGGTAAGTTTAATAAGTTTATATGGAAAATGCGATTTAACCGACATTGACGCGGGCGGAGATGTGGGCAACAGCTAGAGCGTTATTAAAAAAAAATACGTTGAAATGCTGTTTTAAAATAAGCTGAACTAAACATATTCAATGCTTCTAGGGATCATAATTATCATAGTAATACTTTCTTGACTAGCAATTTTACAGTTGCTTATAAACGCCACCTGTACTAAACAACACGCTGCGTACCGCACCGTGGGTTGTTTTGCAAACATGCAATTACAGGAATACAAAGCATACCCGCAATAATCCCTTGCCATCAGGCTGTATGCTTGTTTGCCAACTGATTTCACAATACTATGTGGAATATACACAAGTACCTATCACTTGGTTTTACAAATTCTTTGATAACAAATCAGATGTTTAAAATAGTGCTAATTGTATACTGTAGACATAGCTGCGTTATCTGACTACCTATTGCAAAAACAATTCTAAGAATGCAAAAACTAACAGTTCCTGACTGTTGGTGGAAATCAGGGTCACTACCACTACCCCTTAATGCAGTATTATTTTATTATTACTTGTCTTTTTCTTTTGTACCATTAAAAACAAGGATAGAGACAAAGTAGTTATAATAACATTGCTATATGAGGTTGTGTTAGGGCCCCGGGGATCAAAAGTAAAATTAATAGTATTTCGGTTTCTGATGTTTATAATCACCTTACGATACGCTAATTAATTGATTATTATTATATAAATAACAATAGGTCTGCAATGTTATTAATTTACTTTTGTTATTAATTAAGATAAATTTTATAACTACAGTCATAGTGATGTACAGAAAAGAGAGGGGTCTTTTCTAATACAGGTTTTTTCAAACTTAAAAGAAAAGATCCACACATTCTAAAAAAAAAATCCTTGTAGTAAATAAAGAAATTTTTGGTTAAAAAAATTTTTTTGAAAAATTTTTGGTTAAAAAAATTGAATTTTAAGATCGAACTGCTCATTTATGCCAATATCAGCAAGGATATACCTACTATCTTAAAAAAATCATATTTTAATTTTAATAATAATTTAATTTAATATGTAGACAATCACACACCGTCATCTAGTCCCAAGCGAATCAGAGCTTGTGTCATGGGTAGGTACTAGCTAACTGAAATATAATACATATACATACTTTTTTTTTTGTAAATGCATAGGTACTTAGAATAAATAGAAAACACCCAGACTGAAGACAAATATTCATCACATAAATATTTGCCTTCCACGGGAATCGAACCCACCACACCCGGCGTCGCAGTCAGTTACACTAACCACTAGACCAACAGTGCAGTCGATGTACATAATTATAATGAAATTAAATAATTAACTATATAATTAATAAACCAAAAGAAACCATGAAAACACACAAGAATAATGAAAGTACAAGTGAATGGACACGCCAGGGTTATAATTATCCGACAAACTTTGCTGTATCTCTTAATTTATCGTTCTGTATCATACCCCTTGTATAGAGAACTTTGGGCCAATTCTAAACAGATACACTCTGTACACAACTTTCGCTTTGTTTTGTTGAAAATTATATGAACAAACATATTGTTCAACTTTTCAATGTAATTTAAGCCTGACAAAGTACAGTGACGCGTGCTAAAAGATAGCAGTTTTAAATATGAATTACGATTATTAAGACTAGGTATGTACATACACCTTTTTATAGATTCCTAAAAAAATTGACATCGTTTAGGACCTATTGCTTAATTCAGTAAAAGAAAATATACATATCCTTCTAATAACATCATGCAAATAGAACCGAAAGGGCATCTCATTCATAGAGTCGAATTCGAGTCGTGTCTAAAAGTATTGGCTGCAGACCCCAAATTTATGTCATAAATATAGTACATAAGACACACTAATATTAAGACCACGACAAAACTGTCGCACTAAATCGTAACTCGCCAGGCAGAGCAACAATCGCGTCGCATCGCAAATCGTGCTCAATGTAGCGTTTTGTCTCGTCACGCCTACTAACCTATGACGTCACCCGCAATGGTGCGGCCCATGGCTACGTCAAATTACGACTTGTACACTGAGGGTTGGATACAGCTTGGACTGAATAGTTATACTTACCTACATTTATTTAACTTTCGATTACTCAGGATTATAGCGTGTCACTGAGTATGAGGACCACTAATTAAAATAGTACACTAGTAGTGTTAAAAATTAACTATGAGCGTTTACGCCGTATGAGTGGCAACATCGCGACTTAGTGTAATATGCCGTGGTTTTCAATTTTACCTCATCGGAACTATATTTTTAAAATATGTTCTGCTAACATTTTAAAATTAGGTGACAGCTGTATAAAAATTAAGTAACTATAATGCTTACAGTTATTTATCTATGAAAATAACGTAACTTAAGTTTCAAATGTATTATTTGCGTATAAAAATAGAACTGTAAACACAATGATTTATTACTTTTTATTTATACAGCTTTTACCTAAGTTAGCAGAACATATTTTTAAAATATAGCTACTGATAAAATGATAAAAATTAAAAACCACAAAATATGACACTAAATTGCGACTTTACTACCCATGAGGCGTAAAGCCTCTTCATAAAAAAATTTGAAAGAAAAATAAGAGAAATTATAAATAACTGAAGTAAAGACAAAAACTCCTATCGAAAAAAAAGATTCTGTAAAATTACATTTCAATTTGGCATGGTAAATAAATCATTACAAAAAAATCAAACATTCAAAATAAAAGATGTTTTCTAAAGTAGACAAGAAGCTAAGACAAACAAGCCGTCACTATGATCGGAAACATGACACAATCGCCAATTGCTTATTCATTCAACCTCACTTTTAAATCTATCGAACATAAAGGTTATTTTTCATTGATCGAACATCGAACACAAATAGCCGTTTGACATAAGGTACAAACAGTTATTGTGCAGTTGTTGCAGACTTTAGGTTTTTGCGTTAGAAGCGATTTTCGCTTGAGATTTTGTGTTGTTGTGTTGTATAGTCGGCAACGGGGTTTCGCATAAGCTGCACTGGACACCAATGGATTTATCGTTGGAGGTTTAGACAAGAAAAGCAGCTTTGTCTTTGAGACAAACGGACGCCAGCCACGATGTCACAGAGGGGGCGCGATAAGAAATAAATAAAGATACTGATTCTTACGAATACTAGATACCGGTAAAATAAAATGCGGTGGTTATATTAGTGTGCACAGTCAGTCAGTTCAAAGTTTAAACTTTGAACTGACTGACTGATTGTTAACAATCAGTTTAACAACAATCATCATTTGTATATTTATTAGTGTATTAAATCAGTCTAATTAATATATTCCTGGTTTTGATTTGAAGTTATCCTTATCTACTCGCAAAAACTTACCTGGATTAAAATAAGTGGCATGAATTTCTTGTCCGTTCTTTGTACGAATTCGAAAAAGAATCAACAAATTGGCTGGTAGCGTAGAGCATAATGGCCGACTTTTTTTGAGTAAGAGTAAGTTAAATTTTCATTTTAACACATTACACTGCGACAGGTACAAACAATGAAAAATTTTAAACTCACACGATTTGTACACATAACTTAATTAGTCTACGGGTCTACTTGTGTAAAAAATAAAAATTAAGCTGCTATATCTATTTACCCGACGACGTATCGGTCGAACTAAACTCACTGCGACCGTGGCCACAGGCTGACTGATGTAATCAGGCGTCCATCGCCTTCGCCGGGAATCTCGGGATTCTGCAACTACCCTCAATTTAAATTTTATTACATTTTTTTGTAAACTGTGAGTAATTCGATACACAACACTTACAGCGTCTTCACTTGGGCCTACTTTGTCATAACTAATCAGCAGGTAATCAGCAGGTATATTTGATAGCGTTGTCAAAATGGAAGGCCAAAGTAGCGCCAACTGGTAGCGAAAATCTTCCTAAACACCCTCATTAAGTTATTATAACAAACAACATTTTCTAAAGTTAGTAATAACCGTGTGTTTAATTAGTGTCCAAAAGTTTTTATTACAGAAACTAACAAAGTAAAACCTGTACAGTTTATTGATAAGTAATAATTTGATAACATAAATCAATAATATAGTTTGAACAAACAAACCCGATTATAAGGGGGCGACAATCAAAGGGAACTGGACATTGTCGAGTTGGCAATAATAACATTATTATAAATTACCAATGCAAATAAAACTAGTGAAGGTTTATTGACAAAGATTAGAATACATGCAGAGGGTACAAATGTACCTATATTTGTTTACAGCGTTTGGATGGCAAATTTGGCCCACTTAACCTAACGTGAAAATAAAGATTAGCAATTGACATGTGATCTACTTACGATTACTTATAAAACTGAGTTATGTAACAGTACAGACAACAAAGTTAGGTAGTGGCTAACTTTGAATAACTAAAACTGTACTTATAAGTAGACATTATTCAATTTAAACATCTAGTTATGCCGCAAGTTAACGGAAATAACATCAACGTAGAGCCAATCATTTTCATATTCGATTTCAACTGATTTTCTTTAAATGCAGCAGTCAGCAAATATGGCACATCTACAGTGTTATACGTTAGTCTATGCAAATATTCATCATAGGAGCGAAACGGGACTTTGGGCGGCCGTGTCCGGCCGTGATTGCTTGTGTGTTCATCCAATAAGACTGGCCCTTCACGGCTTATCACTCGGGCCCATAGCCAGACACCCTACTGTCAATATTTGACTTGCTTCTTACTTCAGATTAACTTTATAATATATAACTTTAGTACCTATTGATTTATTAATAAAGTTGTAACTTGTTAGTTTTTATTATTATCTATTTTATTGAGAAAAATCATTTTAATAATTTTGTTTTTTATACGTAACCTCTGCTTTGTGATTTACATAAAATATAACTTTATTTAATAGTTACGTATTAAAATGGAAATCTTTGTTAGTTATCGAAAATATATCATTACTTTTTCATTTAAAGAAATCTCGAACGTAGCAAAATAAGCGTCTAATTATTCAGTATCAAATGTGTTAAGCTTACACACCAAAACATTGTTTGGTTTGGCAGAAAGCATGTTTATACAATACCAATGTTCAGGCTCAAAGTTGACAATGCAAGTTTTTGTTAACGAAGACACTTGGCACTGTTGTTTCTTCGTTGCAATTCTTGTTCGTGGCAAACGTGATCTGAATGATACGAATCTACTCGTAAATAGGCCACACTTACAGGCGACGAATGTTGATAAATTACTAATACAACTTAGACTTACATATATTTTATGATGGCGCTCAGTCTTATTTTTTTTGCGTAAACGTCTATTGCTTTTCTTTGGCGAGTGAGAGAAATTTATAATAGTTGCTGCAGGACCAGCCGTATAGCGGCGGAAATTGCTTGCTAGATACAGGAAGTGTCAGTTTGTATAACAGTTTTTGAAATGCCTAAGCCAATGCTTGGAGTTTACATGCGCTCGGATTGATCTAACTCAAATTTTCAGTCCCAATTCATCTTAACTGAAACATTGAGAATTTTCATTTCTATTTCACACACTTTAAAAAAATAAAATGTAAAAGCGATTTGTATATTTTAATCTAACAATACTTTATGACTTGTAACTTGCAAAGCTCTGTCATGTGTCTAATTTTACGTAAACGCACACTTTAAATATGTTTATGAACAGAATTCAGAACACAAAAAGAATAATTAAAATACTATGTGTCGCACCAACAAAACGAATATTCAATCATTACCGGGAACTGTCTTTAAGAAACCTTCTCAGACGCTATCTAGCTTTGACATGTAAACAAAAAGTTTCTGAAACGATTCTCATCTATCGTCGCACCCGGGGCCTCATTGAGATCCTTCGTAACTTTCTCCAAGTGTAATCAAAGGATAAAACCTTCTGTAGCTAGAGTCAAGTGGCTGCATAACGGAGAAAATTCACTTACTGCTATAGCGGACGTGGCCCCAAACATTGGGTTCTGGCGACAATCGCGTTGCTGACGACAATTTTGATTCCATTATGTACATATATATATATTTAATTTGGATACAAATATTTAAATGCTGTTAATTTAAATATAAGTAGAAGTAGTTTCCGTATAATTTTATTAAGTACTAGCTGTTGCCCGCGACTTCGTTCGCGTGAAAATTCAGATGGGTGCCTCTATGAGAATATTGCGTGCCTGATTTTATGGCAATCGTACGTATCAGTAATAAAATATCAGTTTTATCCGTCTCTATGGCGAATCCAGTTTAAACCCGCTACCGCTAAAACTGACAAACCACTTTCACACAAACTTGCGACTCTTATTTGCCCACTTAATAAGGGTGGTTTCTGAATATAAAAAAAGAGTATTTTCTAGTAATTTGGTAATCCTACTATAAAAACTATAGAAGTTTCATACAAACTTTGCCACCCCTTTATACCCCCTTAGGGGATGGATTTCGCAAAATTCCGTTTAAGTGAGCACCTATGTCCTAACAGGAATGACCATGCAAAGTTTGAGATTCCTAGCACTTGTTGTTTCTGAGATTTCGTGATGAGTGAGTGAGTGACCCTTTGCTTTTATGTATAAAGATAGCTTTTGCCCGCGGCTTCGCTCGCGTGAATATCGTTTTTTCCAATAGACATTTTTATATTGTTTAAATAATGTTTATCATACTATTTTTAATCTCCCATTCATACAAATCCTCTTTCACCTACCTAAAGAGAGGGAAAAGCGAGGGCTTTCCCCGCCCTCCCCCTTTCTTCTCCTTCCTTTTCCTCCTTTCCTCTACCTTCTTATCGCTTCCTATCCCTCCTCCCCCCTTTTTTCACCATTCGAGAACTCCTTTCTTTCCTCGTCCCTTTCCCCTCCCTTCCTCTCCCGTCTCCTTCACTTCCCCTTTACTTTCCTCTCACTTTCCCCTCATTCATCCCTCACTTCTCCCTCACTCTCCCCTCACTCCCCCCTCACTTCCCTCTCACTTCCCCCTCACTACCCCCTCACTTCCCCTTCACTTGCCTCTCACTTCCCTCTCACTACCCTCTCACTTCCCTCTCACTTCCCCCTCACTTTGCCTTCACTTCCCCGTCATTTCTCCATCACTTTTCCCTCACTTCCCCTCACTTTCCCCTCACTTCTCCCTCACTACTCCCTGGCTTTCTCCTGACTTCCTCCTGACTTCTCCCTGACTTTCCCTTCACTTCTCCCGCATTTCCCCCACACTTCCTCTTCACTTCCCCCTCACTTCCCCATCACTTTTCTCTTACTTCCCCATTCCTTCCCTCTCACTTTCCCCTCCCTTCCTCCTTCCCTCAATTCCTCCTTTTCCTCCCTCCTTTCCCTCCCTCCCCCTCCCTTCGATGGCTTAAAAAGCTAAAGATCTTTAATTTCACCCCTCTAAATCCACCCCTGTTAAAATAAAATTATAAGGATATTTTTTATTTAAATAGAAGAAAATAAAGAAAATTTCAAAACTGTAAGTTAAAAAATGAAGAAGATTCATACAATCGTTAATCCCTTTTCACACACTTAGGCATTAAATTTAAAAAAACCTTTTCTTAGTACAACCTCTAGACATTTAGACAAACACACCCTCCAAATAGTCACTACGACCAGCAGTTTAGGCTGTGCGTTGTCTGTTAGTCAGTCAGTTAGGACAAAGCCTTATAATTATAATATGTATGGGTGTATGGATGTATGGATTAGACGTATAGGAATATAGGAATGCTAACACGTGATAGAGCCACATAAAGCTGACCGTGCGAAAAACAGCTAATCCACATAACCTGTTAAAGTCTCTGTTTCTATCAGGTTTCGTAGTAAATTAACAAATGTTCGACGTGATTCTTTAAATTGGCATAACTTTTTTATTTGTGAACCGATTGACATGAAACAAACACTAAATGTTAAGTGAAGCATACCACAGTGTATTAGTGAAAACCATATCTAAATCGGATAAGCCGTTTCTGAGATTAGCGTGAACAAACGCACAGACAAACAGACAAACAGACAAACAGACAAACAGACTTACAGACAAACAGACAAACAGACAAAAATTGTAACAATCATTGTTTTGGGTTCTATTTGCGTTGATAAAGGTCCCAATAATTTTTTTTCTCATATATCTTCCATGTACAGACAGCGATCGGTTACATTTTTATTATATGTATAGATATATACTTATAATTCTGGTAATTTTTATGGCACGCAATCAGTTTTTACATAATTTGAGGTTTTGTAAATCTGACGATTTGACACATTTTATCACCATATTCTTCAATCCAAGAGGTCACACGCGCCAAACTTCAAATCTCTATTAGGAAGGCAGAAAATCGACCAGCTTGGAGAGCACTGTAATGAAGGGCAACTTATAGTGGTCACGACCCTCAGTCATAAGATTTCGACATAGAAGAAGATATAGGTATACTTATTTCATCATATCGGCCCATTATTATCCCACTGCAGGAATAGGGATCTTCTCATACAGAGAAGGTATAAGCATTGATCGCCACGCTTGCTCAAGGCGGATAGGCGATTTCAGACTTACAGGTGCGCTCACGATGTTTTTTCTTCAACGTCAGTCAGTAATGTCCAGATAAACTTATCACATTGATACTTGCCCGGACTTGAATCCTATTATCTAATTATTTACTGCCAGTCAATTTATTATCAAGTATAATGACATCCAAATAAAAAAGATAAAACGTAAACACAATATTCGCCAAATACACCTGGCAAAACAGGAATTCAATCCTTTATATAAAGGCATAGTTGGTTCAGCGAGCGAATTTGCATAGGAATGGCTGATTACAGAGTCATACCATAGGCAGTAGCCAGCGCCTAGCTTTAACCAGGTACAGCTCAATGGCCCTCAGACAACTAGATTTTAAACTTGCTAGATTGTCCTGGTTTATTTATGAAATAATTATGTTTACGTTGTAAATAGGATATAAGCTAGGTTTATATGAATAAGCTATTTTTATGCGTAAATTACGAAGGTGACAGCCGGAGGACTTAAAAAAAACCGAATTTAATTTAATAAGAGATTTATTACTGTATTACAATTAAACTTATAATTAATTTAAGTCTATATTCGACCGATGTGAGAATCGAAGTGTGTTACCAATCTTTATTTCTAATTAAATTAAATTAACTAAATAGTCCAAATCAGCACTTTTGGGCGTTGACGACACGAGGAGTCGTTTTAGCAAGATAAGGTAATAACGATGCACGAGGCAGCTGCGGCACGAGGCGTGGACTCAGCAATTTAGGCATTGCAACATATCCGACGATTATAATAATTAATAAATATGCCATCACGCTATTCAGCGGAATTGGTGTAGGCAGAGCACGTAACACCTCCCCCCTTAGAACAGCAACTATTTGAGCACGTTCAGTGAAAATGTTGCTGGCAGCTGATTCTGTGTCTTGGTTGATTCCGCCAGTATATCTTCATAGTGATGCTTTTCAGGTTTATCTTCTCGAGATTTTCTGTTCTTAGTGCAAATGTTATACCGTCGTATAGTGAGTGTAACGCACAGTACAATGGCACCGAATATTATAGCATAGAATGGTATAGTTGTATGATAAAGCGAGTTGTCGATATTAGGGTGATCAATCTGTACTGTTTTCTGTGTAAGAATCTTGTCTTCAATTTCACGCAGATCTTTCAGATGTACCGGGTTCAATTTTAAGTGTATGATTGCTGTTTTGGTGAAATCCAGATCCATGGGTATTTCAGTTATCTTTAATGGCTGCCCTTTGATACGATCGTTGACGTTTGAAATTGTAAATTCTTCAGTTTTTAGAATACAGTTATGAGGAATAGTGGCAAGATAGCTTCCATGTAGAGTAATAGATTCTTGTCGTTCACATTGCAATTTTGTTCTAGTAGGTTGTGGAAATATAAGCGCGTACCGTCGGTCGTCTAACTGTTCCATTGCTTCTTTAGTTAGCGTGACTTTAGTCAATCTGCATGACTTGTCTAATGATTGGTTGTAAATAAGCTTCTGTATGCAATCGATACGTCCTCCTGGTTGATGATTGATTTCTTCTTCGCAGAGATGGTACTGGTTAAACTTCGGGCATTCAGCCTCCATGTACTTGAAAGTTTTCTCATTGGTTGCTATGAAAGGGTATGGGGGAATAAGGATATGACCTAGCTTATTTGGGACCATTACTAACCTATATAATTCAAAATAATTTGGAGAAACTAAGGGAACTTTAAATATTATAGTAATTCTTTTTCCTGAGTAGTAATAGCCTGGTTTAATTATTGAATAATATTCTCTTAAATCGGCTTCTAGTATTTGCTCTGGACTATACACAAGATTTAATTTGTTTAACATATTACTTAACGAAACTATATCTAAAGAACTATGATGTGTGCTTGATGCACGTATAAAAGCTAAAGTGTTTTCTATCCTAGTTATCTCTAAAAATAAGTCATCTATGTTTTCGCTAATTATAGCGATCAATTGGGCAAATTTTGCGTAATTAACCAGATCATTCTTAGTATTAATATTCTCATCTAAAAGTATTCCTAACGTAGTATTAATTTTCTCTTGATTATTGACTATATTTGTTAGAATATTGCTGTACCGGGACATCCAAACTTTATTGAGACTAATATGATCATTTAATTCCGATATTATTTTATCATCATTATGTTCTAAAAGTTTAATTGCATTATTATAAAGTTCGGCATCCGTATGGTCTAGATTACCAGTTATGCTTTTTATGATTGAACCTAATCCGTCAACTAAACCTCTTTTACTACGACCGGGTTCTAGGGTTTTTAGTTGTGAACTAATTTTATCTAATTTATTTGTTAAATGCGCAATTTGAAATTCATATAAGGAATGTGAATGATTGTCTGCTTTAGTCTCAAAATAGTCAAGTTGAGTCTTTACTGAATTTAGTCTATCTTCAATGTCAGTTAGTTCAATGTATTGCAGGAAAGTATGGTAGTGGGTAACAAGTCTCGCTCGTCCAAGTTTGAATGGTAAAAGTCCAGGTCCATTGTCCAAGCTTTCAAGTTTTATCTCCTGCATTAGTATTGGGTGAATGAGTATTGCCAGAAGTATCCTGTAACAATTTTGAACCTTTAGGTACACGTTTCAGTCGAGATTTTGCAACGGGACCTTTCTTTTTAGATGTATATATATGAATTGGGAGATCGGCTAAAACCGTATCTTGCGTATAGCGAGGTGCTAATTTCTGCCTATCAGCTACTGGGTTCTTAATAAAAACTTGCTGTTCGGGTTGATATTCTACTTCGGGTTCTCTATTTTTATTCCTATTTTCCATTATATGTGTGCGATCGGCTAATGTAGAATTATTAATAAGATCATACACAGTTTTCATCTGGTCTCGGTGTGTTAAAATATATTGCTGCAGAAGATGTTCAGAAATATTAAAGTCAAGGGGGTCTCTTGGGTCTAAGTGTCCTCTTATCAGATCATGAGGTCTACACTTCGTAAAACTATGAACTGAACTATTATAAGCTAATATTGCGTACGGCATGAGATTAACTATAGGTTCCTGCTTTTGACGTAATCGTAAAATACGTAGATGTTCTAAGAGTGTGGAATGGAATCGCTCAACTATGCCATTCGCATTAGGGGAATGAGCTAAAGTTCTATGATGGTTAATTTTATGTAGTCTAACAAATTCTGCAAATAATTGGTTCGTGAATTCCGTACCATTATCTGTTACGATAGTAAGCGGTAGGCCGTGATGTGTACAATAGTTAAGAACTGCCTGTAAAATACTTATTGCTGTACCATCTTTTATATAATAAGCTTGGCCATACTTTGAGAATACATCTACTACTGTTAAATACTTTTCATTTTGGGCTGTAAAAAGGTCCATATGTACTAATTCAAAAGGTTTCGTAGCTGGAGGTACTATATTAAACTGTGGTCTAATCGGATTCCTATCGTACTTAGTTTGTCCGCAAATTGTGCATTCATTAATGTATTTCGAAATGTCGTCTTTCATCTTTGGCCAATAGTATTTTCTTGAAAGGGAAAGATAACACTCGGTTATACCTCTGTGATTAGTCTTCCCTTCATGATAATGTTTTATAACTTCTTGTTGCCGTAAATATTCTTTAACGTCTTCTAATTCTGATTTGACTAACACTAAGTTCATAGCTGAATTTTTAAAGTGACTTTGTATAATGGGAATAATTGAATACATTCCTAAAGGAGGCGTAATTTTTATAGCAGTTTTTACTTTGGGATTGATATATTCTTTTACAGCGTTAATTACATCTTGCTCTAAATTAGATTCTGAAACCTGAATAAATGTACGTGTATGCGTATCGAAAGGTTTGGTGGCCGTCGTTCTACGCTTAATATCGCCTACTATGGTAATACATATTTGTCTGTGAAACTTGTTCAAAGGTTCGTCTGTTATTGGAATTTCTAATATAGGATTTTCAGCATTTGTATGTACAGTGGCTGTAGTAGAACCTGTGGGAGAGACTGGCCTTTCAGAAGGATTAGCCAACATTGATTCTGACTCTTCATTATTAATTTCGACTCGTGATAGAGCATCTGCATTGGTATTGTATTTTCCTTTCTTGTAAACGATTGAATAGTCATATTCACTAAGTTTAAGTCGCCATCTAGTCAGTCTGGAGTTACAATCTTTTAAATTCATTATCCATTGTAATGGTTTGTGGTCGGTGAGTATTTTAAATTTACGACCGAACAGATAAGGTCTGAAGTACTTTGTTGCCCACACAACGGCTAAAAGTTCCTTCTCTATAGTACTGTAGTTAGTTTCGCTGTCATTTAAAGTTCTGGATGCATAACAAATGGGTTTATCTGAGCCGATAGTGCCTTGTGACAATACAGCGCCGATAGCTACATTCGATGCATCAGTCGTTAAAATAAATTCTTTGGTAAAGTCAGGGTACTGTAAAATAGGGTCATTTGTCAATAGAGTCTTACATTTATTAAAACATTCAATATAGTCAGCGTCAAATGTGATTTTGTTAGATTTCTTAAGACATTTGGTCATAGGCTTGGTAATGCGAGCAAAATTCGGAATAAATTTTCTATAGTAACCTAACAATCCAAGAAACTGTTTTATTTCTTTAGGCGTTTTTGGCAAAGGGTATTTCTCTATGGCTATTATTTTTTCTGGGTTAGGCTTGACGCCTTCAGCAGTAATGATGTGTCCTAAGAATGCAGTTTCCTTCCTTAGAAACTCAGACTTGTCCATCTGAATTTTAAAGTTAGATTCTTGCAATCTTTTAAAAACTTTCTCTAAATTTATGATATGTTCCTGTAATGACGTGCTAAATATGATGACGTCATCAAGGTATACTAGACAGATGTCGTTCTGTAAGCCCCTAAGCACATTATCCATAACGCGTTGAAAAGTGGATGGGGAATTCTTTAACCCCATCGGCATACGCAAAAATTCAAAGTGCCCATGCTCAACATTAAAAGCGGTTTTCGGAATATCGTCTGGATGCATCTCGCATTGGTAGAATCCGGATGCAAGATCTAGGGTACTGAAGTACTGGCATTTACCAAGCTTGTCAAGTATATCATTAATGTTAGGAATCGGATATTTGTCGTCTATGGTCTTGTCATTTAATTTACGAAAATCTACAACTATTCTCCATTTTTGCTTGCCTGAGGCATCCGCCTTCTTGGGGACTACCCATATAGGTGAACTCCAAGCAGATTCGGAGGGCCTAATGATACCTTGGTCTAACATCTTAGTGATTTGGTCTCTTACTTCTTGGCGGTGAATAAAAGGGTACCGGTAACTTTTAGTGTAAACGGGGAGTTCATCAGTTGTCCTAATACGGTGTTTGACTTTATTAGTGAAGGTTAAGGGCTCTCCCTCAACATAGAAAACGTCAGCAAAACGAGTACATAAAGTTTCTAAGTTAATTTTTTCTTCAACGTTTAAGTGATCAGTACGTAATCTAGATATGACATTTTTTACACGTTCCGGGTCATGTCTAGTGCTCATGCACTCAGTATTAAATAACTCGGCCTGTAAAGGGCGTTCAAATGTGATACAGATATCGCGATCGGTCGGGTTTTCAATTTCTATAATGCCCGTACAATCTGTAACTCGAGTAATACACTCGTGAATCACGCAATTACAATATAATTGTTGCATTATCGAAACATCACCGTCAGGGCGGTAAATAGGTACGTTAACTAATTTAGACGAGTTAGCTGGAATAGTTTCTCTATAACTGGGCCTTTTACACTGATAGAAACGAATAGGTATGGTAGTATAATCTGTAATTAAGTAATTATTTTTAAGATCAATTTGCGCTCCGTCAAGTAAATCTAAACCTAACAATCCGTCAAAATGATTATGAAATTTATATATAAAAAATTTAACATTTAAATGGTTATTAAATTCAGGAAAATTTGGTATAGTAATAGAATGCTTGTGCATACTAGTTGTGCGCGCGTTCGTTACCTCAAAAGGGTCATAATTTAATGGTATGTGTGTAAAGTATTTTTCCACCGCTTCTGGGCTAATAAAGGACTGATTAGCGCCCGTATCGACTAATAACTTAAGTGGCGGATCTGAAATTTGTATATAACGCAACTCTCGTTTAGATAATATATTTAATTCTATTTTAATCTTTTTTGATCCTGATCCATGTGAAAATCCTTTTCCTTCTCTTCCTTACTGGTAGAAGTGGAAGGTTGTGGTGGTTCAATACAGTTAGCGTCGTTAAACGTCTGATATTGAACACAGTCTTGCTCGTACGAAAAATAGTCGGGTTCATTGTAATTGTAGTCGTAAAAGTCTTTATAGTCATAAGTGTAAGAACAGTCAGGTTGCTCATAGTAATAGCCGTAATTATAACTTTCGTCATAACCTGTCATCTCATTAAAATTCATTTCACGGGTTTTAAAATAATTTGTAGGTGGCGGATTCCCGGATCTATGCCAATCGTGTCCTGGAAACCCTAGTGGTTTAGGCGTAAAGTGACTAACACCGCTCATCGGCTTCGGTCCGTTATTTTGTACTGGGATATTCCTATTAGGTAATTTAAATAAGTTGCTTTGGGGATTGTAATTCGGCGGGGGCGCGCGAAACATTTGTTGAGTACGGTTGGGCAAATTAGAAGCACGGTACGGTACCTGATTCTGATGAAAACCTGGTCTCCATTGCTGCTGCTGCTGCGGCATAGGCATAGGTTTATGCCAGCTAGGCCCTAGGCTAGGGAAACTAAAAGGTTTTGGCGTGGTCATAGTGACCGCGGGTGGCATTTTTACATTAAATTGCGAATGATTTGTAGTCGGGTTACGTCGCTCGGGAATATTTGCATTACGTTGCTGTAAATACATGACATTTAACTCCTGTTGAACAAATTCCAGAGCCTTTTCTATCGTCTCGGGTCTCATGCACCGTATACGGGACCCTAAAGGCTCTTTAAGACCTCTAACAAATGATTGCAGCGTTAATTTTCTATAAAGATCGCGTTTGGCGTCAATCGTAGTTGAAATATTCTCGTGTAGAGTAACATAAGTCATTATGGTACTAAAAAGGGTCTGGCATTTGTCGTAATACTCCTGAGGAGTGCTACTTCCTTGAGTTAATAAAGACATATCATTGTAAAGAGCGGTCTCGTCTCTCTGGTCAGAAAAGTTATTAATTAATGCATCTCGAATCCCTAACCAACTTTCTGGAATACCATATGAGTTGATTGTACGTGCGGCGGAACCTGTTATTTTATTTAATATACCATTAATTACACTTAAGTTACTTAACTCGTAGCCCGGCTCATTTTTCACGTATTGTAATACGACTTGATCGCAAATTTTTATAAAACGAGTAAGAACATTCGGATTGCCATCAAATTCCGGCACTGGTCGTAATGCTTTATAAATAATATCGGGATTATAAGCCATCTTAGAATTATTAAATAAAGTATCTAATTCTAAACTATCCGAGTCTAATATTCTATTAGAATCTATTTCTTTATGTCTACTTGTCTGTCTGGAAGAGACAGACTGGTCTCCAAATTTCCGTGGGTGAAAAATCTTGAATGATTAAATGGAAAGATAGGACAAGGAAGCAACACTTAAAGAATATTTCAAGGACTTACATATACATATTTTCTCGGTTCTTCAGGTATCG
This sequence comes from Parascotia fuliginaria, assembly GCA_963082885.1. Classification (NCBI taxonomy): domain Eukaryota; kingdom Metazoa; phylum Arthropoda; class Insecta; order Lepidoptera; family Erebidae; genus Parascotia; species Parascotia fuliginaria. Next base: position 3,234,480 of record OY720175.1, read on the forward strand.
ATTGCTGGATACTGGTCCTCAGCTGTGTCTTCTTTAGTTCGGACGTTCGACGATGTATTTGAGAATACCGACAGTGACTATCGAGCAGATTAACGATATTTGGAAATCTATACGCGTCGCGCACTGCCTCGAACTATCCTACCGACTGCGCCAATTACGAAGGTGACAGCCGGAGGACTTAAAAAAAACCGAATTTAATTTAATAAGAGATTTATTACTGTATTACAATTAAACTTATAATTAATTTAAGTCTATATTCGACCGATGTGAGAATCGAAGTGTGTTACCAATCTTTATTTCTAATTAAATTAAATTAACTAAATAGTCCAAATCAGCACTTTTGGGCGTTGACGACACGAGGAGTCGTTTTAGCAAGATAAGGTAATAACGATGCACGAGGCAGCTGCGGCACGAGGCGTGGACTCAGCAATTTAGGCATTGCAACATATCCGACGATTATAATAATTAATAAATATGCCATCACGCTATTCAGCGGAATTGGTGTAGGCAGAGCACGTAACACGTATACCTACCTACTTCAAAATATTTCTATGATGACAGTGTTGAATGACTCAGTTTTCTTTAATATTTCTCAAGCTCTTCTTTACCTGCTCTGAAGGATATTTTCAATACACGACTTCAGTGGATAAACTATAAGTAATTAGCAGAGACAGGATGCAGATGCTGCAGGAGCCTACGTTGTAAAAAAGAACAACACTGCAATAATTTCTTACTATCTTTATCTACAAAATATGCTTTTGGTATTGATTGGTGTATAGGTATGGAAAACTATAACGATATTAAGTACCTTAGTATGTTTCTATTTTACTATCCATCGTAGAATATATATTTTACGATTCAACCTACCTTTATACATCACGTAGACTATTTCCACACAACTTTCAAAGTGAACCAATCAAACCTTTGGCCGGTAAACGTACTCGTACGTTTTATGTTTAATATACTCTGCGCTATAACATATTTCTTGCAAATGATATCCAGATATTGTAATAATTCCTAAAGACCTTTACAACTATTGAATGACATAAACTACCTACTAGTATTAAATTATAAATTAAAATTAGATATTATTTAAACATAACTGAATTTAATTTATATCAGAATACACCCCTGAGGATTTTAACCATTATAAATAACAATATAAGTACTGATAATAATGTCAACTTTTGTATGTTTAAAATATAAAATATCAGTTTGTAATTCAGATATAATTAAAATCCATTATAACCCTTTTAAATTAGTCTTTAATAATTTGCTCTACAAAAACATTTTAGGCTAAGTCGTACTTAATCTGGTCTGATCACGGCTCACATAATTTATCTTTTTATTGGATACTTTATATTATCTTTTAGACGTTCGAAGTTTTAAATAGCAAATGGATTAACAAATAATTGTTTTAAATTGAATTACATAAAAAATAAATAAAAACATACACGTAAATTCTAATCTTTAAATAGTGACACTGTCCATTTATAGAACAGAATCACAGTCAACCTCTGCTGGGCGGTTGGGCGTCACGGCACGGCATGACTGTGAAAAGTGGATGGCTTTCTATATACAATCTTTACTTCAAAATCTGATTTTCGTTTGGCGCTGAAGCGCTGTCAATAATAGACATATTGATATGATGTAAAAGCGATTCAGCGCTGAACGACCCGGGTTTTCAAATAAATATCGGTATAAAGAAAGCGCCCGTTAATGATTTTAAGCCGATTATTTCGAAGGAACTACTATGACCTTTATGGCAATTAAAATACAATCGCCGATATGGAATAGGTATACCTACTTGTAGAAGATCATGGTTTGTGCAAAACGTCGTAATCACGTCAAGCGTGTGCAAGCCATTTGCGTGGTAAACCATTTGCCCGGCATAACATAGAAGCTTATTTGTACAAATTGTGCAAGTAGAATTAAACGAATAGCTAGCCGAAGCGAAGAAGGTGTACGGAGTTTCAAGAGCGTATAAGGTAAATACCTTCATTTGCATCGGGAAACTTTTTCATGGTAACTTGAACTTTAATTAAAATAGAATTGAGTATATTGGATTAAGTAGATATTTATTTTTGAGTACAAATGTATTGGTGTAGCAAATTTAACCAGGTTAAGTTAAGTTAGGAATTCTGCAGATGCGTTTTAGAACATAATTTCAAACAAAATCACAAGTACCTACCTAGGATAAGTACCTACCTAAGTAAATACCAGGCACCAAAATGATAATGATAAATTGTCAAAAAATCCGTTGGAGTTAATATCAAACAAAAGTTATTTATCATTTTTCAGGACAGTAAACATATATGGCCGTGATAACAATAACACATCTATTGTGTCTACACTAGTGTCCATGAAAGGGTTAAATATGTACTTAATTTAACTGAAGCTTAATAGTCTACTTACTTATACTTTGAACCTTTTTAGGGAGGCTCACGTATATATAAACTTAAAATAACTGTTATCAACACTTGACAAAATTACATCCAGTTCAAATAGTGCTCATAAAATTTACGCCAATTTAGATTCCCTTTTGAGAGAGAAAGTCGTTTTTATAAAACGTCGTCGTATAATATGTCGGTAAAACATGTGCTTTATGAGATTAGACAGAACCCCCAGAAGCCCGTATATCTGTTAAGAAGATTGTTTGCCAGGTGAATGGCATATAGATAGTTTCGCCTGATCTCTATGAAATTGTCGTAATACAGGTAAATTGGGGATTGAGTTTACGACCAATGAAAATATTTTCTTGCTATTTGTATTGCTTTTACAGGGTAGGTACCTGTACAAACTGTAAACAGAATGACATATATTTAGAAACTATTGATAGATCTGCCTTACCTTCTGAATAGTATGCCACAGGATATTCGAGAAGAAATAGATTTAAATAAATTTAAGAAAAAACTCAAAAAGTATTACTTAGATAGTTTATAATCCCATAATAATTTAGTGATTAACATACATTTTTGTACAACTCTGCTTACTCTTTCAGGGACAATATGTAATATTATTAAGTACTTATAAAATTTAATGTAAACAGTACGGAGACTAGATCCCGCAGTTAAACCATTGTCATGGTTTTGGGGGACTACAAATACATGTATGTTTTGCTGTTATACGTAATAATAATAATAAATAAAAAATTATAAAAAAATTTTACAAGAGCGATGCACTTAACCGTTTTTTGTTGAGATCCGTGTTCTTACCAAATCTATTGCCTTATATTTCACATTATTTTGTTACAACTTTATACTTACTCACTTATACCTAGATATGTAAACTTCTTTTAAAGTTTTTCTAACATTACATTGCTAACATTAAAATATATTATAAACCCACCACTATAATTTGGAAACAGCTTCACATTTACAAAACAAAAACTAATGAAATACTATAAAAAAAGGACCTCACGCATCGTCAATCAGAAACATCGTAATCCGGCAATAGAACGAAAACAATTGGCACACACACACACACCTACCAGACCAAATTACATTTCCAATTCATGAAGGCAGTTATCCAAGTTTTCCTTTTCTTCATCCCTTACCCCACCTACCATTTGCACCTTGCGATCTTTTTCTATGAATAATTTTTCGGAGGATCTTGTTGACTTAATTTTATATCGGTATCCTTCTTTTTTTAACGTTAAATTAAGTAGATCTATGTAAGCGAATGGTAATAAAATGCATCCAAGTAACTGTAATAAAACTTGAAATATTAAGGCGTCAAGGCGAGAGAATATTCTTATGTCTATGATAGAATTAGTACAACCAAGTACCTACAATAATTATATATTATTTCTGTGAAAATAAAAGATTATGAAATAAAAAACCAATTAGGCAACACACATAAATGCGTTAATAATATAACCGTCTCGTTATGTGGGCAATTAAGATGCGTATAAGTAAAGCTGATGCAATAGTTTATAGACGTCATAAGAAATTAAGTTAAGCTATGCAATATTTGCATCAGCAAGTAGCGAAAAATTTGCCTCTGTACACTTGCAGTGGCGCATTTTAATAGTCCAATCGACTGTACTATTGAAAATATAATAACAGTGGTACTAAAACACTATCCAGCCAGGGTTAGGAAGAAAAGCGAAGCATAAGGACACTACCTAACTACTTTTTCTCGATTTTTTAAAACCTCATAACTTGGATTGACCCTACACCTAACACTTACACATCTTGTTCCAATGTACATTTAATCAAATAAATTTGACGACTTCATCAAATGTAGGAACTACCAGTACATTGGACCAAGATATTTGATTAGTGTAATACAATCCTTAGTCAAAATATGCAGCTAAGCGTAAGGTGAAAAATGTATTCACGGTTCACTCATTCTGTTCTTTTCTGTTAAACAATACTTAGTTATTGTAAACGAAATGGCCAAGTCACAATTTTGACTAACGTGTAGAAGTATGTGAAATTGCTTGTAGAGTTCTTTTCTTTTTTCTTTCTTTTTGACAGTGACACTGTATGACCTCGTCTTGGCAATATTTTACATAAAATGGTTTTGTTGGGATTTTATTTACTCTTTCCTCTCAAACCCATTACCTATAAAACAATTCACGTTTTTCGATACACGACGACAAACAATTGAACATTAATTAGCCGAATTAAAATAAGCTTTCATGGCATTACTGAGGCCGATGTTAAATGAACTGTGGACTTTTAATCCAGCAATCGTATTTACCGAACGAGCCGACGCTTAATCGCCACGCAAAATTACTCAAATTAAAATGGTTCAGTTTCAATGTTACAGAGTATGAGAACATTTTAATATATTTATTTGTGAGGTTTAATATAACCTTTAGATCATTGGTTACTGAATATCTGGGATGGATGGAAAAATGACTGAAAAGTCAGTTAACCAGCCGAGCTTTTACGTTTTGTATGAATCATTCACTACACAACGAGGCAGTGCGTTTAAGCCTAAATGTCTATGCTCTATCGATTGGCAATGAATCCTACTAATATTATAAATGCGAGTTTGTATGTGTGTATGTGTGTGCGTGTGTGTGTGTGTGTTTGTTACCACTCAGCGTCTATAGGGCTGAACCGATTTCGATGAAAATTGGTATGTAGACAGATTCGGTGCCGGAGACGGACATAGGTTACTTTTTATCCCGAAAATCGGTCTGGTTGCCGAGGGATACAACAAACCATATTATGCGCGGGTGAAACTGCGCCGCGGAAAGCTAGTTTTGAAATAAACACCTTAGAATGTACTTTTTCAAAATAACACCTTTCTCATAAAAATATGCCATTGTGTATGGCTATGTGCATTCAAAACCTCAACATCCCTATGAACGATAGCTCCATAGCTATTGACGTTTCTAACACCTTAAACCGCTTATTGTAGCTTTAGCACTCCCTATAACATACCTAAATACAACGGTATGCGTACGGTATGCGCGTGGAAACATGAACCGTATAATGGTTTTATTCCAACCGATACAATGACGATGAAATTACGAAAGGGGCATCTCAGCAGGCACACCTGGTGTATCCCGAGCTTATTACTAAGCTTCTAATTGTTAACAGGATTTTTGACTTATCAGTCTAATGTATCAATCGGATCACTTGGTTTTTGTGTTGCATGTTTATATAGGTATCACGTTTCTTAACGTGGGGGATGTGTTGCCAATAATTATATTATTGAGCTAATGTGTAACTGCAAAGGAAGAAATAAAGTCTTTGATCGCAACTAGTTGCGTACAAAGAGTATTCTTTCTTCTATCGTAACTGGTGGCGAATCACAGGTGCGATTGCGCCCGGAGAGTTTTTGAGCCTACATTATCGTGTCCTCACATCGTTTGCAAAACGCAAAATTGATGTAGTCTTAAACAAAATTATCATCATTGTTTTAACTCTTGCTGTTTACGTTAGGTAGCAATACAACTAATAAGGGTCTTGAAAACTTTTAAAATTGGCCTGAGACCTTAAACAAATAATCCTAATAGTATATACGGGAAGTACATAAATTCAAAAACTTAAAACATATTCAAATGAACCTACTGAAACACACATAAAACGTGTCGAAATCTTTAGGGTCACATCTGTAAGGGTACCGATGGGATCGAAAATATCGTCGTTGACATTAGCATATGAATTCTGAGAGTGTAATAAAGGAATAATATGCAAATAAACCGTTGAGTTAGTGGAATGCCGCTGAGCAATAAAACGCTTGTTGTCGACCAGTTATGATTACGGTGTGTTCACATAAATCTAGACCACAATTTATAGGCGCGAGGGGTGTACTTCTGTGTTTTGCTCAAATGTTAAACTTCATTACAATTTCATATTTGATTTTACAAAATTATTATGACATTTAAGAATAAATTAGCTGTAATGTTAAGAGTAAACACGGCTTACCTCCAGTTTCTGAAAGTCTGATCAACGAAAACTAGATCAATTTAAACTAATTATTCATGCTTATATCAACCCAATTGGTATTTCACATGAGATTTAACAGGTGATTAGTTAATTTTTCGTTGATCAGACTTACAGAAACTGGGGGTTAGTATCACAAAAACATTTGTTATATATATTTATAATATTTATTATTTTATTTTTATTTATTTATATTGATACATTTATTGTCTATGTATACCTAGTATATAAGTATTTTAGCAGTATTAAAAAAAATATATTTTTTTTTTCATTTTATTTAAGTAGGTTAGATACCTTACTTATGTTTTCTATTAAAAATTGTACATATTGTGTTATCATTCAGGAAATTCGTATTCAAAATTCCTCAATGCAAAACTCTAACAACTAAAGGGCCTGTAGTAACCTACATTTGAACGCATAATAAAGTTTAATATTTAAGTATTAAACTTTGTTTGAGTATAGATAAATGTAAAACATTAAAGATGAAAGTCATTCAATTGTTCATAAGATTCTTAAGGTTCTTACTCTGGATTAAGAATATTTACTACAAGATTGCTGCAGCTGCTGTTTGCCAAATCATTTCAGAAATGTATTTTCTATACTTATCTATAGTTGCCAAACAATTACAGAAATATAATATGTTGTCTACCTATCCATGTATATTATTACCATTTACAATAAACACGGCAGTAGACAGATCTAGGCCAATAAACAAAGGCCCACTAAGATAGTTTGCAATATGTTCTATACATGGCACTATTTTAACTTACATACTCGTATTCCTCATATATTTGGAGGCACAGTGTATTGGTGCGTGAAATCGGGCAGTCGTGGATGCTGCCTCCTAAACCCAGCTGATATGTAATGATGAATATCGGAATACAGTATTGTGCATTGTTCTATACTTAAATAATATCAATATCACACTATTAACATGGCAATACGATATGGTGTTATGTAAAAAAATATTATTCTAAAGCTTAGAAAACAGTAGGTACCGTTTTATATCGATAGTATTTAGGTGAATACCTAAGTAATTTGCATAGTTGAGACTTATCTATGTTTCAATATAGTAATAAAATAAAAGTACTTACATCATTGTTTAAATACCTACATAAATAACCTGAGTATAGGCACGTGGGAATACTCCTTGCCATCCTTTAATATTGACTGTTGACATCCTTGGCTTGCCATGAGAAAAGCGCGGCTGTACATATTATTTAAAAGAATTCAGCATCATAATTTGTATTAAGTATGAATAATAATTACTCGCCTAAAACCAAAAATAGAAAGATTTGTAATCGTGTAGTAAAAAACTCTACCTATCATCAGATAGGATCAGAATTATAACCGAACAACAGAAAATCCTGCAGAACAAACTCTCAGTGGCAAGCAGTTAAGCAGCTAACACCTACTTGTTCAGCAACTAATTTCGCCGTAAATACAAAATGTTCATCAATGTCTTGAAGAGTTCAGCGGGGCTCACCCTTTTAAATTACTGGTGTGAAGATATTAGTCTTGATTACGTATCTTAGAGAGATAAGGTGCTCCATTTGTCTTTGGGCTCTTAACTCGTATTTACAGTTTACTAGCTCCTGATACCAACAGACAAATACAGGATTTTAGAAGTAGGTATATTTTGTTCATTAATTAAACTACCGTACTTAGGTCCCTGGCCTATGCATTATATTAAACTAACACTGCACATACCTCATACAATGTCAGATAGAGTCGACCATACTAAACATAAAAAAAATCATAAATTTCTTAACCAAAAGTTGCGATTCACCTGAGTAGGTAGGTACTTACTATATGAGGCAATAACTTGTAACATAATTTAATAGGCTCAGCCTAAAAACGAATATTTATCCATTTAAAATGTAAATTTTCTTGTGTGCTGTCCAAATATTATGCAACGAACATGTATGTGCGGTATATGGTATCACTTGAGACGGCCGGTTCGATTACTGAGTACCTAGAGTACGTTTGCATACTCGCGCACCCGAGTGACTTCGAATCTAGGGACTAATGCATTTGTGATTGCACAGCTATTCTCCAGTAATACGCCAATTTAGAACCGTGTTCTTCAACTTTATCCTCTCTTACGTCATTATAAATACTTGTAATATATCTTTTCCGCCGAAAAGAGTTAAAAAATGTAACCAATTTGCTACTACCTACACAAGCAATAGGATTGGGCCTAAATTTTAAATGCAGTCTTTAAGTAAATATACCAAGATGACGATGACGCCCAAGCCGCTAAGACATACATATTAAAAAAACCATTCTAGCCTTAGCATACCAAAATGACTTCACTACCTGATGGTAATCATCAGTCAGTGAAATCCAGAAGTAATAATATAATATAATAATAATAATAAAATAATAATAATATTCTATCACATTCACACAGCGCCATCTAGCCCCAAATTAAGCAATTATATTTGCTTGTGTTATGGGTACTATACAACTGATATACATTTTTTTTTGTAAATGCATACACATTATAGATAAATTACACCCAGACACGGAACAAACAATCATGCTCATCAAGTCATCCCACAAAGGTTTGACCTCGGTGGGAATCGAACCCACGACCTCTGGCTTAGCAGTCAGGGTCACTAACCACTAGACCAACAGGCCAGTCAAGAAGTGGTGGACTACTTCAAAAGCCATCGTTTGAAACTACTGGTATAGTGGCCTCCACTATGGCGATTTACTGAGATGCTTTTTCACGCCCCGCTTAAAAGACCCAGGATCAAAATTAGATGGAAACACGTACGATGGTAAAGAGTTCCAGGCTTTAATTGAGCGACAAAAGTACGAAGTATTGGCTAGTCTGTCTGCTACAGTAGGCAATAAACAAACCATACTTCATGCTACCTATGTATGATGTGAACTCTCACTCGAACCAATAAACTATTTTATGTCTATGCACTTCTATTATTATTACCCATTTGTCATTTTAATGTCTATTGTCTTGTAAGTTTGTTCACAACAGTAAGACAATAGGGTATAAATTGTCAATTTGTTCTACGAGTCACGACTGTCGCCCCGACATTATTTCCTATAATGCACCTAATATCGTAGAACATTTCTTTAAAAACTTATACAAGCAATAAACGAGATAATCAGAACTTTTGGCTTGTAACCCCGGCTTGTTATCGCATTGTGGCGTCTCTAATCAAGTTCTAACGAGGTGGTTGGTAATAGGCCGGTTGTACACTGATGCCGTTGTTATATTGTTTACTTTAAGATGGTTTAAAATATTTATTTCACTCAAAAAGAATATACATATTCACTTCTATGAGGAAAAACATAATAAATATAAGTTAAGCAAATAATTAATGAAAAATATTTCAATATTGTAGTACCGGTTACAGTTGTGAAGCTTCAGGCTATGTAAACATGAACTTTTTTTGATAGTGCAGGTGTGAAATTTTGCGCATCAATTAGAAAATATTTAAAGCCTAAAATCTATTATTAAAACCATTTTTATATATTACATAAAATTTTATATTCATATTATTATTAACACTAGTTTTATTTATTATGCGTTATATTTATTTATGTACTTAGGTATGTTTTTTTATGTAGATTTATAGCTGCTACATTATAAGGTGCCTTTTACTTGCTGTACCTATAAATACAATAGGCTGTAATAAGAAATAATACTTTACACACAGGTGTAGGAAACTCTTCACCATTCCGAGTATACCTACTTATAGAAAGAAAGAAAAAGAAAGGAAAATCTTTATTTTCAAAAACCACGACGCACATCGTTCGTACAACACAACACAACGTATTTAAAAAACATAAAAATAAAATAAATAATTTCCAAAAGGACATAAAGATAATGTTTACACATTCGATATTTAAAAAAATAATTACTTCAAATCCCGGAGTGCTGGTTCATGCATCCAGCCCTTTACAATATCGCCTTTATAATAATATGAATCATCCAACGTGAGGGCGGCAGTATTATTTTGTGATATCTTCTCAAAATGTGCCACAATTTAAATTGTACCGCGTAACCTCGACGCATCAACTCAAATGGGTAAAGTTACAATTGTAGTTCTAAACTTATTTACTTCCTACGTCGGAGAATTAATATTTATCTACTGTATTCGTTTTATTTTGTATCAAAATTTTCTACTTTTATATTTTATTTACTTACTTAAGTGTAAATATTGTACATAATTTGTTATCTACTATTAAAAAGATAGTTATCTTGCAGTTTCTTCGTAAATTACTCAGATTCGACAAAAAAATTATCATTATTAAGTCCCCGCCGGTTTAAAGCACTATCCGACTATTCATCGATCGACCTCCAACTAAGTTAAATAAATTGCACGGAGCTAGTAATTTTTAAGCTATTCGCTGAAACGCAAACTATTGTTGCAACTGTTAATATTTTAGATACAGTCATCGAACTTTCCAAAAGCTCTTTAAGTGAGCTAATAGTAAATAAGGAGGGATAGATTCACCGATAAAAATATAGAATCCTTTCGCAATGTAATTGCGTATTGGGGCTCAGACAGGGTGTAATCTGCCTACGGAACGCAACCGTTCCCGAGAGTTCTGTCCCGAGCTGCACTTGAGGCATAGAACAATTGCAGAACAATTGCTGTTACCTGTACCTACACTATGTTGCCTATTACAACTCCATAAGAATTAAGTTTTATTATAATTGCGATCTTTTAGCGTATACAATAAACACTCTTAATGCTAAATGTACCTTACCTTATGATTGTCTTTTTTAGCATTATGATAGTACCTATCCAAAATATACAGTATTTCTGATGTTAAATGGTTACCATTACCTAAATTATTACAATATATTTAATTTTCGACAAATTCATTTTATATCGGCATTACATTATCGTACCAAGGTCTAAACATCGGGTCTGCCATCAGCGCACTTGATATTCTTTGAGCGGTTCATGGAATCGCGCCAGAACTAAATGAAATTGAAATTAGCTTTCTCTCCCTAGAGCCACTCGCGGAATTCTCCAAAATAAAAGTGTATTATATTTTAAAATACGATTCTAGTCGCTTTCGTAGATGGAAAAGTCAGGCAAACTTAATACCTACCTCTCCAATTTTGATTTTGATTAAGATTGTTGCAGACTTTTGTATGCAGTTTCATTTTAAGTGTTATTATCACATAGTACATGACTAGGTAGTCGGTCCAGGGGTTTGACCACGCTGTATCTTTCGATTCGTAGAGCTACCGATGAATGAAAGCGGCTCGCTACCGGCCAAGGTGGCGAGAATTGGAGGAGGCCTATATCTTAAAAAAGATACAAACTTTAAAAAGCGACTGGTAGGTATGGAAATATTCAATTCGTTTTGCCCTAATGTCATACACAAACATACGATACCTTTGTACTTAGTACCTACAGCACGCATTACTAAGCAGGATAAAGATCTATTAGGTACAATTCAGGTTTTTAAATGTAGGTAGAGTGCAGCCTTTGGGACATGTTTGTCGAACGCTCAAAATTCAGAGGCGCATTCTTGATGAGTAGCGTGGGAAATGGCAAGCCGTGTACTTACATAGACTGTCGCTCAAATATACGAATTCGGTTCATTGTAAATACATTATTTTAAGTGTATTTTGGGATTAAAATCTATATATCTAAGTTTGAACTATGGACGTCTACTAAGGTATATTGTGTCTATGTGTACATAGATATTAATTCTGTTATTGAACTTCCTACATAACTTAAAACACAAAATTAATAGGTAATATGTCAAAGTTTTCATTTAAAATGAAAAAATATACGTTTTGCACTTCAATTCTGCAGTAAAACAATTCGCATTGTATGTAGTATTTCCAATTTCCAACGTAGTACCACAGATTAAAGAGAATGTAGTACTCGTAGTACCTAAGTAGATATCTACTTGTAATTATAGAGAAGGAATCAAGCAGGAATGGCGAGCGTTAGAGCCGCGTCTCATGGGAGTTTACGAAACAACGAGGCTATCATGAGCGAGTTTTTAAATGATATTCGAAGTAATTTAATTGGAATGGCTCCAGTACTTACTGAATGCACTCGATAGGTTGCAGCGGCGAGCAGTCCGTATCATCGAAAGCCCAGAGGCCACTAAGAAATGAAATGAAATGAAAATGAAAATATGTTTCTTCATATAGGTTAACTAAATTAACACTTATGAACGTCAAAGTTTACAAAATGTCAGCAAATTAACCTACAGCCAGTTCGCGGACGAAGTAGAGCTATGAGAAGAACTGGCAAGAAACTCAGGCCACTCTTTTTAATCGCCTGGTTATTACAATTTTTGTAAGTTACAGTTTCAAGAAGCATGCAAAGTGTCACAGGCAATACACTTAACTCTATCTAGGTAATTAATCACTTACAGCTTTTTATGTTTTATAGAATAATAAAAAGTAAAATGTGTGCTTCGCAGGCTGCCTCTTGCTACGAAATGCACAACATGTGAATTGTAATAAATGTTTCTATGTAGATATTATATATAGTATAAAGTACGAGGAACTTAAGTTGTGGAGTTCACAATGTACATCTATTTCACAAATCACAATGTATAATTTTAATAATACTAAGTATACAATTTTAACAAAACAATACAAAATGCATGTGTACTTCAGTGTTCAATTATGGCTCGGGCATCATGTCATATATAATTAATACTAAAAAAAATATATATAAAAATATATATTAAGTCAAAATGTATCATTAAATTAATGTGAAAAAATTATTTGTTAAAGCATGTCATTCTTATTAATCATAAAAAATGACATTCATAGAATAATTAAGAAAATATGTCTTTAAAAGTATAATGTCATTAAAATTAAGAGTAAAATTAATTTACTCCTTCGTCAAGCGAGTATCAAATGACTTTTTAGACCCTTGAGCCTTTAAAACTGCGCATATCGCCTCCTTAGCCGTCTTCTATCGCTTTTACCACGGAGACTGTTCTGAAGAGCTCTTTGAATTAACCAAACCACTCCCTTTTTATCCAGAATGGTGTCCACTACTTTTGGATTCCAATAACTGCTTACTATCAGACATAGTGGGGTCACTTTGGTAGTCCAATATAAAAAAAAATCAAATTTTAAATAGTGTAGTATAGTTACCTACCTATCCCACAACTCGCACTTTTTAAAAGCAAAATGACCTCAAATCGTTCGAAACACATCCTATTTTAAGTAATTCGGTACCCTAGTTCCTTACTGGTTTAGCTATTGGCTAGATCGGGAAAGTAAAATGTAAGTTTATTTAGGTACCTTTATATTACTACGTGTTGTTCTGTGAGTGACAGCACCGAAGGCCAAATACCTAACTCCTTTTTCTTCTCCTCCCTATTTTATGTTTCTGCAGTTATATTTATTGGTTACAGTAACTACTTACCACGCTCAATAATAAAGCAGAAGAGTTTGATTGTTTATTTGTTTGAATACGCTGCGGAAAGCTCGTGAAATATTAATATCTAATAATACCAGCCTTCACTGCCCCACTACAGCGCAATGGTTGTAAAGTACCTATTTGTTCTTTATAAATCTCGTTTGAAAAACAAATGAAATTCATGCTAGAAGAAAATTAAAATTCATTCCAGAGTCCACACGTATGCGAAAGGAATGAACAGTAGCAGCGAACCGTGGTGAACGAGCTTGTTTCCAAGTGTCACGAGATGTCGTGTTGAGCATGGCAAGTTATATAAAATAGCCTACAAAGTAATGCAAATACTAGTAAGGAAATTGTGCTTAAACTGTACTAACTTAAGGATAAACATCGGTTGTGCTTCTGTCGATGTAAAATAAAATTATATTCATGATTATAGATTGATAAAAGTGTGGTTTGTAACTAGAATTCGTCATAAACTAACAACGAATCTATCGTGAAAAATCATACATGAGAAACTTTATAAGTCCCTACTATGTTTCTAAAAAAATATCAACAGATACTAAAACATCATCTTTGGTGGCTTCATAATCTTTTACATTCCTTATGTATAAAGTGGCTAAATCTATGTAGTTACCTATCTATAAGTTTTGTAACTCGTAAATTTGCTTGCATGGTATCAAAAGTAATTACCCAACAACTGTATATCTGCTTGCACTATCTCTTAAGATTATTGAGTGTTTCGATGTTCTTTACTCTAAATAGTGGCAACACGCACGAGCGAACAAAAAGCCCGCCCCAGAGCAAACATACGCCGTTTGCTGACCATACGTGCATCATTTACATGGAGTTAGTTAGTACTGAAGAGACGCAGAGGTGGTATTACATTAAAAAATTACATATAAGATAAATGTACTCAAATAGGTAATACCACTAAACGTAGTAGCAATTTGTATCTAAAAGTATAGTATCCTACTAATATTTTAAAAGCAAAAGTTTGTATGTGTGTACCTATGTGTGTGTGTGTGTTTTTTACCACTCGGCGCCTAAACGGCTGAAGCGATTTCGATGAAAATTGGTATGTAAATAGATTCGATGCCGGAGACTGACAAAGGCTACTTTTTCCCGAAAATCGGAAGATGAATTCTTAATTGTGTGATTAAAGATATCTAGGTATAAATAACCACCGTAATAACAATTTTCAATAGGTGATTCAAAGTAACTCTAAGCATAGTTCTTTCGTTTCTATTACATCATCCGTGGGTTAAACGTCTTTTTATTTTGCTAGACCCTCATTGAAGGAACTAGTAGAGTCAATTCTTAAAAAAACTTTTATCATCTAATTTTTTGATGCCGCATCCAAATTCTTGGAATTTAGCACATCTAGAATACAAGTCACGAGTTAAATTAGTTACATTTCTGTATTCAGTGTGCGCAGTATTGGTTTTTTCGCTCCTGATGCGCGCAGTCGTGCGTAAGCGCCACTGTACAATATGTAGACCAACCTTATGTGCTTAGGTTTGCAATCTTTTGTCAATAAAGAAACACTAAATATAAATAGTATTTTGCTCTCACGTAACTATGTAAACTCGTATTCGTATCTATATGTACTTACTTCTCGTATTATAGTAGGTAGGTAGGTAAGTAGGACCCAGAGAATTGTACCTAAGTGTCTTGAATATCAATGTGTGTGGATGGAGACGACCAGCCAGTATTAACTGTGTAATCGATGACCAGTAAATAGTCCAATGTACTGACGGTAAATAACTTTTCTCGGATGTTCATAAAATAATACAATTACTTACCTACTTAGTTTTCAAAAAAAAAAGTAATGGCCCAGTGGTGAAGGCACCCGCTTCGTCAGGGGTTCGAATCCGGGCAAGTACCAAAGTGATTTTTAAAATCATATGTACTTTATAAGTTTATCTGGCCGTTACAGACTAGCTGTGAAGGTAAACATCGTCAGGAAACGTGGACTTTTAAGTAAGTCTGAAATCACCAATACGCCTTGAGCAAGAGTGGCGATCAATGCTCTTATCTTCTCTGTATCAGAAGAGACTTTGCCCTGCAGCGGGATAATAATGAGTCAATATGATAAGTCGTCAGAATAGATATTACATACCTATGTATTTATATAAGAGTATGTAAGAATTTATCTTTTTTTTCCAACCCGTCCAGAGAAACAGGTTATGTCGAGTAAGTTAGCCTGATACCGCCTAAGATTATTATTATTTAAACTAAGGTACCTAAATAATAGAACCTATTCCATTAGTCCATATCAGACGTAGGCTGGTAGAAGGGAATTTCTTTCTTTTTTCTACAACTTTTACAGTAGTAGATAGGTACTTACTGGTTTGAGCATAAAATGTGACTAAATGTTTCGTAGATTATCGGCGTTATTATTAAGGCATTGATTGTCATACCTACCAATGCGTTTCGTCAAGTATTTACAAGGGGATTTTTAATAGTTTTTACGACCATCCCCGGGCTGATGTGAGTTGGTTACACAGTATTATTAGTATTGTGGTTGGTTCCTTGAAAAATAGGTAATAAGGCTTCTTTCTTTTTATCCACCCAACAACCACCCTAAGGTTGATACTCAACGTTTTTAACTCGACTGTACTTGTTGCAAAAAGTCCGAACAACAATCAGAAGTAAATGCCAATTTTTTTTTTAATATATTTATTATTATTACATAAACACAATCTTTGACAAACTTGCAAACCAAAAACCACTAGGGTTTGTCCGGTATGCAGTACATTCAACGTTTGCTAATAGATATCATTTTATAGTGATCAAGTAGGTAAGTACAATACAATGGAAGCAATAAAACATTGCTATCTGATATTTTAGAAAAAATACATACGTACATCATAAATTATTGAAACACAAAAATAAAAGAAAAATAAAGGTGAAGTGGGTATCACTAGCAAATTTTACACCAATACTTTTTTACGAAGTACCCACCCTCAACTGATTTATAAATGGACCATCTACAGGTTGTTTAAACAATGTGTTTTTAATTTAGAATTAATATTTTGTTTGGTGATGCTTAGTCTGAATGATGGGTCCAATGTATTTATTAAACGAGGTATCAAGTACTGAGTGGTTCTTTCACCATAAACATTTACTGCACTCACTGTGACAAGTTTTCTTTTGGTATTTTGCCTTGTATTGATGTTGTGTGAAATTTCGTGTTGTATGTTTTTGTTAAAGAATTGTTCTTTTAAAAGACTAAGTTTTACTTTTGTGTGAACAGGAATTACTCGGCAATATTTAAATATATCCATGTCATAATTTTTATATTTTTCCTTAATTTTAGGTGATACTATTTTCTTTAAAATTCGGGTTTGTAAGTTAAATATTCGATCAATATATGTTTTAAAAGTTCTTCCGTAGCTGGTTAATCCGTATCCTATAATGGAATCAGCCAGTGCATTATAAAGCATGAGCTTAACCTTAAAGGGTATTCTATCTTTAATGATATACAGATTTGCAAGAAAAGCTTTTAGTTTATCACAAACTTGATTGACTTGTGGTTGCCAGTTAAATTTGCTGTCAATTACGAGGCCTAAATACATAAGTCGGTAAACGTTTTCAATATATGGACAGTTACATGTGGAAGTATTATTATGCATACAAGTATGCTCATGTGCAATCAACCTTCCATAATCGGAGCATTGAGTTTTTTTATACGGTGAGAGGATGTGAAGCAGTTTAGTTTTGGCAGCGTTTAAGACTAGTCCATTATCATGACACCACTTGTTTATGCTGTCAAAGTCTTGTTGCATTTTAGATACCGCATGTGAAATATTATGATCAGCAATAAGTAGGCAAGTATCGTCAGCAAATTGGTATGAGGTGCAGTGACGAAGGACATTGTTAATGTCGTTGACATATGCTATGAAGTGAAGGGGGCCAAGCACAGAACCCTGCGCTGTTCCTACATTAGCTGGCATGACTCTGCTGTAGCTGTCACTTATTTTAACACAGTAGGACCTCTCCTGGAGATAGCTTTCACACCACTTTAACATGGGACCACGCACACCAGTGTTCTCTAGCTTTTTTAAAAGTCGAGTATGGTTTAATGTATCGAAGGCGCGCGAAAAGTCAATAAATAGAGCCAGCACATGTTTCCTGGAGTTAAGGCTAGAGTTTATGTCGTCAGTAAACTGAGTTAGGAGTGAAGTTGTACTTTTATTAGGCTGGAAACCGTATTGATTTTTGCATATTATATTTTGATCTTGGTAAAACTTATGTATTTGCTGACTGAAATATTTTTCTACAACTTTATTAATTGAAGAGAGAAGTGTAATGGGGCGATAAATTGATACATCGTTGTGTTTGCCTTTTTTATAAATGGGTCGCACGCAGCCTTGCTTTAATTCGTTCGGATACGTTCCAGTTTGTATACAGGCGTTAATAAGTTTAGCAATGACCATTGATATTCTGTCACTTTTTTTATGTCTATAATTGTAATATTACTTTAGTACTTGTTCTGTGAATATTATCCTGACCAGGGGCTTTGAAACTGTCAAGGCTATTTATGATTTTACTTATTTGACATGGTGTAGCTTTTGTAACTAGCATGCTTACGTCACTGTTATTGAAATATTCATTTTCATCAAGAAGAGGTACCTTGCACCCAGGTATTATCTTTCTCACGGAAGATTGAAATTCATCTGCGAATCTATTTGCGATAACTAAGGGTGATGAATTGTGGTCGTTAAACGCGTTTAAAACAACTTCATTAATTTTTTGGGAAGATCGCCCACAAATTGATTTAACCAATTGCCACAGTTTTTTGGGATTATTATAGTTATTCTGGATGGTTTTTTTATAGTAACTATTCCTCTGGTATTCGAGAACTTTGTGAGCTTTATTTCGAGCGTCAGTATACTGTAATCGGAGGTATTTGTTAGACTGATCTGATTTCCATAATTTAAATAGTCTATCTCTCATGTTACATAAGTTTACGATATTTTGATTAACCCACGGTAGTTTAGAACGAGGAGCTGAATATTTACATCTAGTAAGCAACGCTTTATTATTCGCATTTTTAAATTTATTTTTTATAAACGCATAAATCTGGTTAGGGCAACTAATGCTATCCGTAATAGACCAATCGCTCTTAATAAGTTTAGAATCATCCTGTTTAAATGTTCGCATATTACTACAGCTGCCTGCGATTGGTGTGACGCGGTGGTCCGCTAGAACAGTATCGACGGCCGCTGTGTATGCACGCCAGTTAGACAGTCTCGCATAAATATGATCGATACAGGATTTTGTAACTACATTCGCCCGGACTTCAATTCGCGTGTAATCAGATACTCCACATATGAAACCGTGCTCCGCGAGCGTGTTTGTATAGAAATCTCGGCATCTAGAATGTGTTTTCAAATCAATATTAACATCACCAAGTATTATCATGTGTCGGTCGAAATAAATTTATTTATAGTTTTGCTTAGTTCGGTGACAAAAATTAATTTATCAGTTGATCGCGGTCTGTAGATTGCACACAAAGTTATTTGTTGGCTATGAGTCGTCATTAGGGTACCTATTAAACTTTCAAAGGTGTGAGTTGTCAGTGTTAAACTTAAGACAATTTTTTACATAAATAATAATACCACCGCCTTTTTTATTTTCGCGTAATTTTGTGTGCATTCTATAGCCCGGTATTTGAAACAGACTACTTAAAGCACTAGATATACCCACCTCGGTAACAATAATTATATCAAACACTATAGTTGATGAATCTATCACACAGAGAAGCTTAGGAAAATTTCTAATTATTGAGCGTATATTGACGTGCATGCAATATAAATTTATATTAGAATTAGATAAATTATTTATGAAAGAATTAACTGTGGTACAATTATATATTTCTTTAATATTAGACATAATGAGTTACCTAAATAAAGGTTATCTAATTAGGTTACAATTACTTTGGTGGTACATTACGATTTATGAAGCGATTCGATATCAAATTCCGAGCGTATTATGGTAGCATGTTCCGAGTCTTCATTTTTTTTAACGTAGATTTTTCCATCTTTGCGCCAGATGTATTTAAATGAACCGCTCAGGCGTTGTTTGGCGGTATATAGTAACGTTTTAGTGTATTGAGTAAGGGCTGCGCGAACGTAGATACGGCGGTTGACTGTTTCTAATGGTAGATTCGGCATAATATCACCAGCTAATATCTCTGTGGTTTTGGCAGAGGATATCCATAGGTCACGATCGCTTTTCGTTTGTAATTCTACTATAATAGGTCCTGGCTGTTCTTTACGGCGAAGTGGTACGCGGCGAATACTGTTTACTTTGAGTTTAGCAGCTACTTCTTTGATAGAGTTTAGAATGTTTTGATTTGGTGATTCCGGAATACCTGCTATCTCTAAAGTAGATGCAAGGAATTTTTGGTCAACTTCTTGCACTCGTTGTTCCATAGAGGAGATACGTAGTTCCAAGTGTTTGTTTTTATTAATAAGATCGGAATTTTTATTTGCCAGCATTTTGATAGTGCATCCTTGCTCTTTAACTGTAGCCTCTACATCTTTAATTTGATTGTTCATGAAGTGTATAGCAGAGGTCAGCTCTTCTAACTCGTCTTTAACTACCTTCCTTATTTCGCGGCTAATGTCCCTAAGAAGTTTTTTGGAGTCGAAGCCTGTTATATTTTCGTGCTCTCTATCCTCTTCGTTCTCAGACTCTTCTGGCAAGAAAAAGGATGAGCGTTTGGACATGTTTCGTAGGCATTCTTCGCAGCTCCATTCTAACCCGTCAGAGTTTCGGAGGGCTGTTATTTGTTTGTTGGTGAGTTTGGCGCAGGTTGTGGTTGCATGCACACACTTATTGCACCTACTGCATTCAAGCCCCGGTGACTTTAGAGTTATATTTTTATTACAACTTGCACACTTTTTCAGAACCATTTTTCGAGGGTAATTTTAGGCACAAAGAACGAACTTTATACACGGGTATGTCACTTGGTAGCAAAACGAGATGGACACGCGTTTCCGAATATCCACCTTAGGTTGGATAAACGGAATAAGCCGGTAATAATAAATACAACATTAATTTAATAAAATATTTTATTAACAATAATTAACAAAAACAGAGAAAAAAAATTGAGGTATAAACACAGATCTACTTATACAAAACTATAAATATTAGGTACTTTAACAATTTATCTAAAATCTTATTGATTTTTGTTACATAACAACATTTAAAATGATAACCCTAGAGGTAAATCACTCACTTAACAGATAACAACTTTAAATAATTAGAACTAAATTGCTGTGAAGGCATCTAGGTATACGACCATAAAATTGCTTTACCACCCTTACGAGTAAATGTCGTTTGTATATCACAAAACAATAATGTCTATTTTTGCTTGGAAGTGCTCTAGTACAGTAACAGTTGTCACTGTCATAATGAGTCTTATTGAATTTTAATTTTGATGGAAGTTTTTCCTAAAAGTGGTAAAACAAATATGTAGTCGACTATACATACATATAATAAATAATGAACCAATAACTGTATAAGACGTTTTGTGTTGAGATGTTATGAGTAACAATAATATTATAACAACCAATGATACTGCTTTTGTTATATATATATATATTTACATAAAATTCTTGTTTATTTATCTCATTTGCGAAGTGAGTGCGAAGATTCCTGACAGCATTGAAGAAGAATATTTGTCTGACTAAGATAATTATGGAATCCCAAAACCACTCGAACGGATATACATAGGTTTTCTTTGCCTTTAGTGACAGACGAGCCAACAGCCCATCTTATGTCGCTCATGGACTTCTGCCATGCCAGGGGCCTCTACGAAGCCGCTGCCTACCGTGATATTAATATTTTTTTAAACCTCGTTTGAAGAAGGACATGTCATAGCGCTCGGGAAACACCGCAGCTGGCAGTTCGTTCCAGAGCCTGCACGTACGTGAGAGAAATGAACGCTGAAAACGAACCGTGCTAGACGAGATCGTGTCCAGGTAGTATGGATGAACTTTGCTGCGATGTCGAGTGGTGCGATGATAGAAAGGAGACGATGGCACTAGATAGATACCAGAAAGCGAGGAAAACTAGTGATGATGTTTCTTCTAGCGATGAAACTAAGCTATATAGGACAGAGCCTTCTATTTCGAATGCGGCACGGTCGTCAGTGAAAAAAAAGGAGATGTTAATAGACATTGAATTTGATCAGACGCAAATCACTTTTTTTTTTCATATTAGCGTACCCAAGTGACTCCACTCCGCCTGATGGTAAGCAGTCAGTGAAATCCAGAAGTGGCGGCCACTATACCAAAAGCCATCGTCTTAAACTGCTGGTATGGTGGCCTCCACTTTGGCGGCTGGAAATTGGGTTAGTGAAAGGGAATGAAATTTTTTGGGTTTTGAAGCTCTGAACGAAACTGTGCAGTTAGAATCACCCATAGATTTTTTTTAAATTCCTCGTTCCTTCGCTATAAACCCTACGGAATAAGTCTAAATGTCAGAATGTACTTATTATATATAATTTGATTGATACAGTAAGCAACAAATAGCTTCAAAGAAGTGACGAATGATGATATTCGTAAGTTTATTGGAACATTAATTTATATGTCAATGGTGCACTTGCCTAGCACACATCATTATTGAAAAGAAGGCACATATTGAAAAGGTGGCTTCCGTAATAAATTAGAGTAAATTATAAGATACTTAAATTTTTTTTTAAATGAAGCCTGAGAATCCTGAAGTATGACAAGATCAGAAAATAAAGCTTCTCCAAAATATATTTTGATTCAATCTTATTTCATAAAATATATACTAGTTTTGTATTAATGTTCAGCGCCGATTTAAGACCCCGCTTTGCGACGCCTGAAAAGGGCGCTAAGTCATGTTCTAATATTATACATAAGACCTTTACTGTACATTTAGCTGGCAAATAAATATTTAAATTTGAATTATTACGCGACAGATTATTGGCAGTGCCCAAGGAAGAATATTTGGCCGTTAATGAGCTGATTATTCCTACAGCTATCCGGAATAAGGCAATACAAAAAACGACATGGGGTTATTTAATTTATGTTCTAAATGGAGCTGGTGAGTTTAGTTACGATTTTGAGGTGTTTGAAGGAAAACATGATGGTCCACCTGAAACTGTCCCGATCGAGGAGTTCCGGGAAATATCGTACAAAGGTTATTGCTGACGGTTCCGGAAAACGTGAACTACAAAGTATTTGGTACACTAGTTTGTCACTAGTGGCCACATTCACAAAAATTTTATTCTCCCTTTAGGAACCATACAACTGGATAGAGACCAAAATCTTAATTTAGTAAAATAAATGCCTAATAAAGAAATAACGTGGTCACTGATGACTGCAAGTGTTTACGATATGCCGAGGCAGTATGTAAACAGCGAATTCATACAATTTGCTTGCGACATATACTTAGTGGCAAATAAATGACTTGCCACGCAGAGGTCGTGGGATCGATTTCCGCTCAGTTTAAATATTTGTGTGCATTAACATGTCTATTTGCATTGGTCTGGGTGTTTCTATGTATAATATGTATGTATTTACAAAAAAAAAGTATTTAAGTATGTATATCCGCAGTCTAGAACTCACACAAGCTATAATATATGCTTACTTTGGGTCTAGATGGCGTTGTGTGTAGTTGTTGAGATATTATTATTTTATTATTATTAATATTTTGAGTTTGAGTTTAGAGGTTTTCGCGTACTGATTGTTTGATACTATACTAGTTGTACACAATAATATATATAGCCATTTATTAAATAAATTTTACTATTATTATTCTTTGGGTCACAAGCTCTTCGCTTTTCTATCTTTGAGTAGACTACTAATAAAGAATTCGCCTGCTCTATACGACGAGCGTACTAGGGGTCCACTAGCTGTATAGAGGAAGCCTAGTTCGTTGCCCCGGTCTTCCCATTGCTTGAATTTCGTAGGAGTGACGTATTCAAAAACTTTTAAATGTCGTTTAGTTGGCTGCATGTATTGACCGAGGGTTAAGCAGTCGACTCCTGCTGCGCGCAGATCTGAAATATGTTATAATATTTGATTGCAAGGCAAGTGTATTTTTTAAAAGCGATGTTTTTTTATTACCGATAATGATTGATGAGCAAACAGTCCACGTGATGGTAAGTGGTAACTGTCGCTCATGGACGACTCAGAGTCTCTAGCATTGCTTTTGAAATGCCAGGGACTCTGTGAAGCTGCTGTCTGTCGTGTAGTGTGTGGCTTAGGTGAAAGGATTAAGGGAGTTGAGGAAAACTTCGGCACTCCCACTCACCAAAAACTCAATAGTACGGATACTACAGTGACTTCACCCCGCCTGATGGTAAGCAGTCAGCGGAATCTAGAAGTGGTGGCCACCATATCATCGTCTTAAACTGCTGGTATGGTGACCTCCACCGCTCCAATGTTGACTCGACTCCTAGAGTCGACTGTCCTACGGCGGCTGGGAACGGGGTAAGGGGAAGGGAATTAGGGGGTGAGGAAAGAGGAAAGAGGAAAGAGGAAAGAGGAAAGGGGAGAAATTAAGCCTCCGGCGCTCACTCATCGAGCGAAACGCAGTAGTACGGATACTACTACTCTTACGTCGATCTTCTATGAGAGGGTAGTACTTCCCCGGTCGATCCGGCATGCTAAAACCAGTGATCTACTACCGTTTATGGGTTGTAGGAAGTTTTCTCAATCGAGATTTCTTGCTCAAAACTGGACCAAACCGACAAGGACAGTGCTTTAATTCTACAAAATACTGGACTACTAAAAACGTAGATAATATTTGTTAATTTTATATCTCCCTTGATATCCAAATGACAATGCTAGAAGTACACCACCATACCTATCATCATTGCTTTTTTTAATGTATTCCAATGCACGCTTATGAGTACATCAAACCAATTGCAAATACAATATTTTCCTTCTTCTCGTACAGCTGAAAAATAAATGTACCTTCCGATATCAATGAGGGTGTTTAGGAAAATTTTTACCACTAGTTGGCGCCACTTTTACATTGGGCCAATCAGGGTTTAACTTTCTAAAAGCACTTGACAGCCAGACCTGACGTGTTGGTGCTGCCACCTCGTGGGCGCTATTTTAGAAAACCCTCTCAGCAATTTTCTTGTAAGCACGTAAATTATCCATTTTGTAAACTAAACATTAAAATTTCCGAAATGAACACTGAAAAATATTTGTTATGACAGCGCTGTTAGTGTCGCCAACTGGTGGCGAAAATTTTTCTAAGCACCCTCATTAGTAGTCTTGATTAGGAATAGGATCGGAAATAATTTACTAAATAAAATAACAGAAGAACATGCAATAACAGACGCAGCATGGTCAGCCCTTGCAAGGTTAACCGATGACCTGGTACGGGTGCCGGGCAACCGATGGAGAAGGTGGCTCACGATCGACCAGGTGGCAAAAATTAAGGGTAGGCTGATATAATCATGATGTAATTTACCTTTCATAGTTTGCTCCACTTGCTCATCAGTTTCTCCAAGGCCCAACATGATCGACGACTTGGTGATCAAGTCTGGATTGATTTCTTTAGCCGTCTCTAGCACTTTTAGCGTTTGTTGGTATCTAGTATGAAAATAATAATGATTTTTATGGCCATTATTTACGTGAACATGTCGCATCACGGCTCCCAGATGAAGAACTGTAATGATGGTGTTTAGGAAACGTTTCGCCACCAGTTGGCGCCACTTCATCTTTGACATTGGGCCAATTAGGGGTTAACTTTCAAAAAGCGCTTGACAGCTAGACCTGACGCATCGGTGCTGCCACCTCGTAGGCGCCATTTTAGAAAACCCTCTCAGCAATTTTCGTTCAGCACGTGAATTATTCATTATGTAAATTTAACATTAAAATTTTAGAAATGAGCCCTGAAAAATATTTGTTTTTTTATAGCGGTGTGAAAATGGAAAACCTTTTACCAAAGTGGCGCCAACTGGTATTGAAAATTTTCCTAAACACCCTCATTAGACACAATACATCAGAAAATGCTTTGCGTCTTCAATCTGAATATACTCCATACAATTTGGTGAATTCTAGAGATATTATTTTACATATGATTAGACTAGCTATTGCCAGCGACTTCGACCGCGTGAGTAGGTATACCACAAACAATATAGTCTAAGTTACTCGCTAACATTGTAGCTTTCTATAAGTGAAAGAATTTTTCAAATTGGTTAAATATATTTTGAATTTATCCCAAACAAATATAAGTTTTTTTTTTAATATTAGCCTACCAAAGTGACTCCACCCTGCCTGATGGTAGTCAGTGGAATCCAGAAGAGGTGGCCACCATACTAAAAGAAGTACAAAAAATCAAATCTTTTCTTTTCATAATATTAGTTTAAAAAAACAGTATTACATACGTTGCTCTCGGATCCCGTACAAACGGCGTGAGTCGCTCGACAGTCTCGATGTTATGCGCGTACACATCCAAGCCGCAATAAGCTATCTTCTCTATACTGTCTCGGTTGCCGCGAAAGTCGGGAACTAAACACTCCACTAGGATTTCCTTGTTCCTAATAAATAAATAATTTTAAATTAAGTTACTGGCAAATCGAGAAATTATTAATTCTTAGTATTATCATAGTTAACCAATGGATTACTTTAATTTCGTTACTTAAAAAAATAAAGGAGTTTTTAGAGATAATAACCCTTTTTAGTTTTAGTGATTCATAAGAAAGCAATTTACTTTATTGGTTGTAAATAATGTAATGAATAAAAGATTATATTTTATATAAAATAATGCTTACTGTCTTTTAATTTCAATAACTGTTTCAGCTATATGTGATGAACCACCATCAGCTAAATCTATAACAGAAATAAAACTTGGGAAAAAAGGCGAAATCAGGGTAGTAAAACACCTCTGCCTACCCCTTCAAGGATAAAAACCGTGCAGCTATGAGTAACATATAATAATAATACCAGCCTGTTTACTGTCCCACTGCAGGGCAAAGGCCTCTTCTCATATAGAGAAGGCATGAGCATTAATCACCACGCTTGCTCAAAGCGGATTTGCAATTTCAGACATTTAAGTCCAGGTTTCCTCACAAAGTTTTCCTTCACCGTCGGTCGGAAATAGTCAAGATAAGCATATGACTTGAAAATCACACTGGTACTTGCCCGGATTCGAACCCGACCTCGTGTTTACGATCGGGTGCCTTCACCGCTGGGCCATTACTTCTTTTTTTTTCTGACGACTACCTCGTGTTTACGAAGCTGCCTATCGACTTTTTTGTATGTAAATACAAATTGAAACACAGGCGTACAGCAAAAAAATGGATATTGTTTGACAACAGAGTTGTCTTTTTAGATGGATCAATGGAAATGTTGTAGGCGCATACAAAAATTTAGTATTTAAGAAACTGCATAACCTAGTCCCTAGCTTGAGTTGATCAGAACCTAATTTAATATTTTACATTTTATTAAACATTATTATACTGTTCTACACCGCATTTTTCGCATTAGACGTAAGTGAACATGGTATTGTTGATGTGCAAAAATAGTACCTACTCTTTATGTATTTTTGTATACCTATCTGTGGTGAACGGTGTGGATATCACGATTATTAATTTCTAAGATAATAGTACTTTAAGCATTTGTTATTGTGATATTGTTTGTTTACCCAATAAAGGTAAAAAAAAAAAAAAAAAATCTATGAGGACAAGACTAACTTCTTGAAACATAAACGAATAATAAGATGTTACTAACCGTCGCGATCAACAGATGTAAGCACTATATACCCGAGCCCCCATTGGTTAATAGCGTGCGCTGTGTTCCTAGGCTCGTCGGGGTCTAACGGTGGCGGACGACGCGACGTCTTCACTGAACAGAACATGCAGCCGCGGGTACAAGTGTCGCCCATTAACTATAAGTAATAATAAACATTGTTATAAAACATCCCACTACAATTAACGGTTCAGCATGTCATACTTTTGTCACTCAATTAAAGCCTAGAACTCTTTACCAGCGCATGTTTTACCATATGATTATGATCCTGGGTCTTTTAAGTGGAGTGTGAAAAAGTATCTCACTAAGCCGCCATTGTGGAGGCCACTATACCAGTAGTTTGGCTTTTGGAATGGTGTCCACCACTTCTGGATGCCACTGACTGCTTACCAGCAGGCAGAGTGGAGTTACTTTGGTAGGCAAATATAAAACAGAAATATGCCTTGTATTGCCTAAATTTATTTATGTCATAGCAAGACGTATTCCTACTTATAAAAGTGAACTATTTCAAACTTTTTGATAGTATAGTTGGTAGTGCACCATGACAAAATCCAGAGGTGTGGGTTCGAATCCTCTCAGAGATTCCTTGATCCCGCTTATAGTACTTATCTAAGACAGTGTGTTCAGCAATAAAACAGCTTACATTGAGCAGTATAAAACATTTTACTGTAGAGTTCATACTATCAAAGATTTTCGGAACAGATTGACAAAGTTATGTAATATTTGAAATATAATGTATTTACCATAATCGTGGCAGTTGATGTGCCATGTTTACCACCACTCCAACACTCTCCAATATTCGGACATCTTGCTTCCTCACACACTGTGCTCAGTTTTAAACCTCGTAGCTGTTGTTTTAGTTCACTAAACTTTGAGCCTAGAAAAATTTATAGCCAACCATTAATAAAAATGAGAAATGATTTCTTATACGCAATTTCAATTCAAACTCTCTCTGACAAACTCGGCAAAATATTGTAACTAAATGTACCGATAATATGCATCATAACTAGATCTTAGGTAAAATATGCTATTATCGCTGAGAATGGCTTAAATAAGCAAATGCATATAACGTCCAGTCCCTAATTATAATACTAATAATAATAACGCGTTAGGTGGCTGGATCGTGGGCCTGATGCAAAAGGCTGTGCTCCTTGCTACAGCCCGCGTTGTGAGGTGGTTCCTATCTCTGGAGCCCTAACCACCGGTGGCGGGACCAAGCCACCGATGATGTACCCGATATCGGTGGGTTTCTATATTTTTATATTTTTAAATGTATATTTCTATTATTTTTTATATATATTTAAAAATGTACATAATTTTGTGTGTATATAATTAAATAAAGAGAATAATAATAAAGTCTTTATTTAATTCCATACCAATTACATGTCCCTAATTATGTACTTTCAACT
Organism: Parascotia fuliginaria; assembly: GCA_963082885.1. NCBI lineage: Eukaryota > Metazoa > Arthropoda > Insecta > Lepidoptera > Erebidae > Parascotia > Parascotia fuliginaria. The sequence goes on from OY720175.1 coordinate 3,263,435, forward strand.
AAATTTAAGACATTATTGCCAAATACAGTGAAGGAATGACATTATGAGAAAAGATATACCTACTATTAAAAATGTTACAATTATTGTCAAAGGTCAAAGTTATCTCTGACCTCTGACAATAAGAATAGCATATTAATATGTTTTGATAAACAATGGAAAATATGTTGAAAAACAATATTATTGTTTTATTTTCCTTTCTAAGTAAAAGATCATTTTTCTTATTGCACTATCTCACTTTTCTTATAGGTCCTCCACCCACCATAGGTCAACTTAAAAAGTAAATAAATATTATAGTTATTTAAAAAGAAAAAACTCTGCCATTGCCGGTCCCAAGCCCGGATGAGAAAAGAGGAGGGTTGGCCGCGAAGGACGTCATATACCTACTAACATCTTGGTATTTTATCAATATCCAGGCGGCCATAAAAGACGTCAACGCCGAGTCAGGGCGGCGGTCAATTGAGTCGCATAGCGTAGTGGACGGCCAGGTGTATGGGATTTCCCGTGCACCTGGCCGGTCATTGCATCTTGCGACTCAATTATCAAATTAACCCTAAAAGGCTACTGAAAGCCATGAGGACTAAATACCCTCAGAAAGAACAGAGGCAAGTACAAGGGAAATACTTGTCATAAACATTCCCAGCTACAACCATGTCTGCAGAACAAAATAGAGAACTACCCCAGGAGGGTACCGGTCAAGCCGGAGAATCCCTCCCTGAGCATAACTCAGGCTGCCCCACGTATTCTGGGGGGGGCAATGTGCTGCATCACGTGGATCTAACGACGACGCCCAAAGCTAGTAAAAAGAAGATGATACAACAGGCTTTTCATCCCAGCTTATTTGTGTCCAGACCTAGGAGTCTGTCACTAAGCTCTACACCAGATATAAACACTCAAAACCAGACGAACACTGTTAACAGGAATACCAACAACTGGAAAACATCGAACTCCACAGTAGACACCAATCCACCAACCTGGCAAAGAGTACCAGTGCTACGAAACGCCAAAAGAAAAAAGGTTTCTTCTCCATCTCCAGAAATGATAACTACAAACAATCAATTTAGTGGACTCCCTGTTGATGAAAAAGAAGACAATTTTCAAAATGAAGTAAAGAAAATGACCTCGAAACCACCACCAATAATTCTCTATGGCATCGAAGATGTTAATAAACTAACAGAACTCCTTGAAAGTGTTGTAAATAAATCTGATTTCATTTACAAAATCGTAAATCACAATCAACTGCGAATCAACTGTGCAACTGTAGATGTTTATAAGAACATAATAGATATTGTGAGGCTAAAAGGACTTATTGGGCATACGTTCAACAGAAAAGACAAACGACCTTACAGAATCGTAATTAGAAACCTGCACCACACTACACCAATCAGTGTTATTAAAGACACAATAAAAGATACTGGCAATACAGTGATTGGTGAAATAATAAACGCAAAGTATGGCCCAGAAAAGAAACCTACTTCCACATATTTCGTCACCATTCAACAGGGTTCTAACAACCAAGCTGTAAAAGGCATTAAATATATCCATCACCAATCGGTCATTATAGAAGATCCACGAAAAAGGAAAGCAGTAGTACAATGCCAAAGATGCCAGCAATATGGCCACTCTAAAAACTACTGCATGAGGCCATATCGCTGTGTGAAATGTGCAGAATCTCACAGAACCTCTGAATGCCCCAAGAATGACCGCAACACACCAGCAACATGCGCTCTATGTTTTGGTGCCCATCCAGCAAACTTCAAAGGCTGTGAAGTTTACCGAGAAATATATAACAGAAAATTCAATAAAAGACAACTCCCAAGTACTAAAAATAAGATCATAGATATCAAAAGAGACAGTAACCCCAAAGACCAACTTTCACCACAACTCCCCATTGAAAAATTTGGACCGAAAACATACTCCAATAAGAAGGAAAGATATGCCGATGTATTGAAAAAAAACAAAAACAGCAAAGAAGTAGAGATTCCCTCAACAAAACATACCATCGAACAGATGCTCCTAAAACAGGCAGAAAAATTTGAAATCATCCTACAACAAATGAGCTCCCTGATTGCTCTCATAACAAAGCTATTATCAAAGGATACAAAATAACCTCACTTAAGATAGCAGCCTGGAACCTAGATGGCCTATCTCCAAACAAAATGGAGGTTGAAACTATACTAAAAACACACAACATAGACATACTCCTCGTGTCTGAAACCCATCTTACGGAAAACAGATGTATCAGAATACAAAACTACAACATCTATGCCACTCACCATCCAGATGGCACAGCACATGCTGGCGCAGCCATTATTGTCAGATCGTGTATTAAGCATTACGAACTACCGCAATTTAAAAAAGCCCACATACAAGCGACTTCTATTGGAATAGAAGACCGGAACGGAGCCTTCAATATCACTGCCATATACAGTCCTCCAAAACATAAAATAACTGAAGCGCTATACGACGAGCTGTTCAATACCCTCGGCCCACGCTTTATAGCAGGGGGAGATTGGAACGCAAAGCACGTCCACTGGGCCTCTAGATTAAGTAACACCAGAGGAAGAGAACTCAAAAAAAGTCTAGATAGAAACAAAATCACCACAATTTCAACGGCAGAGCCTACTAACTGGCCTACTGACCCTAACAGACTACCCGACGTCATAGACTTCTTCGTTACTAAGGGCCTTTCTAGACTGTTCCACCACATCGAAACATGCCTGGATACCGACACAAATCATGTTCCAGTGATACTGACAATCGGCACCACAGTCCTCAATATCGAAAGGAACTTAAAACTATACAACAAACGAACAGATTGGAATGCATTTCGTGAGTCAGTGGAAGAGAGACTTGAACTTAAAATAGCTCTTAAAAATGAAGCTGAAATTGATGAAGCGACTAGAACAATATTCACCACCATTCAAGAATGTTGCTGGAGCTGCACACCTGAAGCTGTTGTACGTCAACAGCCACGTAAAGTCTATTCTGAAACTATACGACAAAAAATATTAGACAAAAGGAAACTGCGGCGGGTTTGGCACACCAGCAGACATCCAAGTGATAAAAGAGCGCTAAACAGAGCTTCCAAAGAGTTAAAAAGTCTAATAGCTAAGGCTAACGACGTCGCTCTACAGACGTACCTTGAAGAGTTATCACCAACAAAAGCGACAAATTATTCACTGTGGAGATCTTGTAAGAACTTTAATCGACCATTGCACCACAAACCTCCAATCCGTAGACAAGATGGAAATTGGGCTAAAACCACACAAGATAAGGCCGATGCATTTGCGGACCACCTTAGTCAAATATTCAAACCAAATGACCCAAGACCAAACATAGATGAATCGGACATAGACTTTGTTCTCTCCCAGGACCTTCAACTCGACCTTCCCCTGAAACCTGTAACACCTAAAGAGATTCTTAGAAATATCAAATCCATAAGAAACAATAAAGCCCCGGGATTTGACCTCATCGATAAAAAAATCCTGGAAGAGTTGCCACGCAAAGCAATTGTGTATCTTACAACACTATTTAACGCCATCTTGCGAGTAGGATATTTTCCGGATCTGTGGAAGGTCTCCCAAATCATAATGGTGCACAAACCTGGCAAACCTACTCATGAAGTCACCTCTTACAGACCAATTAGCTTGCTGCCGATTATATCCAAGCTGTTTGAAAAAACGCTACTCCTTAGACTCACCAAAGTCCTAAAAGAAAGGTCCATCATCCCTGACCACCAATTTGGCTTCCGTAAAGAACATGCCACAACAGAACAAGTCCATAGAATATGTAGGAAAATTAGAAGAACATTCGAAAAAAAAGAGTATTGCTCATCAGCTTTCCTGGACATCCAGCAAGCTTTTGACAAGGTCTGGCACAAAGGACTTCTAATGAAGATAAAATCTCTGCTACCACATAAGTATTATGGAATACTCAAATCGTATATAACTAATAGAATATTCCAAGTTAAAGAAAACGATTGTACTTCAAATTTTCATGAAATTAGTGCAGGAGTGCCACAAGGATCTGTACTTGGGCCCGTCTTGTACACCATGTATACATCGGACCTTCCACAAAGTCCGGAGGTAACAATCGCTACTTTCGCAGATGACACGGCCTTGCTTGCTTCGAGCTCATGCCCAACTAAAGCATCAGAGCTTCTACAGAGTGGTCTCCATGAAATGGAAAAATGGTTGGCCAAATGGAGAATCGTAGTTAGTGTATCCAAATCGGTTCACGTAACCTTTACCCTTCGCAAAGAAGATTGTGCCCCAGTCACTCTAAGTGGCAGTCAACTCCCCCACCAAAACACTGTTAAATACTTGGGAATGCACTTAGATCGCAGACTAACTTGGAAGAAACACATCCAGACAAAAAGAGATGAGATCAACTTAAAATACAAGGGTCTCTACTGGTTGCTGGGTAGAAACTCTAAACTTTGTGTTGATAACAAGATTCTCATCTACAAAACAATGTTAAAGCCAATTTGGACTTATGGACTAGAACTGTGGAGCTCAGCCTGTGAGTCTAATATAATGATAATACAAAGAGCGCAAAATAACATCTTGAAACAAATATCCAATGCGCCATGGTTCATTACAACAAAGGAGATCCACGAAATCCTCAACTTGCCCATGATAAAAGAAGTGACCAATACCCATGGAGCGAACTATAAGTCACGATTGCAAAAGCATCTAAACCAGCTGGCAGGCCAACTGACCTTACCAGAAACTATTCGTCGATTGAAGAAGCGGCGTGATATCTTTGATGACAGTCACCCTGAAGGCTGACTGCAAATATAGGGCTGTCTCCACTGGGAGCAACACCCTACAAAACCATAAAATCCTACATCCCATCTGCTCATAGTCAACATAGACTGATTGCAAGATAAGAATAAAAAAAATAAAAAAAAATAAAACATTTAAAAAGAAAAAAAAACAGAATAGAATAGTCTTATCATAGTAGGTAGGCAATCAAAAACTAAATCTCATTAATATACTTTACAATGCATACTATTATGTCCGAATTAAACTATAAAACACATTGTTCTTATGTAAGAATGTATTGCAGCTAGGTAGCTCAAATACTTATGTGAGGGTAGATCCATATTCATACATCTATTGACATAATATGTTATTTTGTCTAGACCAACAAAGTAAAATAGTACTTACAGATAATAACATGACACATAAACAATGGCATTTGAAGTTTAAACTTCAAATAATTTTTTTTCTCTTTAACCATAACAAAACCAAGAAATACCTGTGGGAATTGAAGTCTTTAACCAAGGTGGTAATCTCAACCTTTCAGCTTCACCTTTCTGCCTCTTCAACTTGCCCTGGTACTCCTCCCAGTCTTTAGGGCGGTCTTCAGACACAAACTCAGCCAAACTCGGTCCATCCCGCAGTTTCTCTCTTATAACATCCAATTTACTGGTATGTTTACATCGAAACTGAAATACAGAATAGAAATATATTATTTTCTACATAAGTTATAACTTGGTATTCCAGAGGTAATTGTCAAACTACTTTGGTTCTTTAACCACCTGTACATCTAAAATTATACCAATTTAAAAAACCTTTACAAAATTAACTACACAACTTAGCTGTTTAATTCTTCTATTTTAGAAAAGATGAGAAATATACAGTTTCTTACATATTGTATTTCTACTGTTACCATATCGTAAACAGCTGCAGCGCAATTCACATTTTTAGTTGCGTATAAACATCCAATTCAATACATTACAGCTTGATTGGTCAGACATAGGTACTATCAAATCAGTAGAGGCTTTAAGCGTTAAAGCCGCAGCAAATATTCAATGTCAGTAAAAAACAGATTTACAGGTTAGAACTTACGTCATGATTTCTACTAAGAATATTACATCTAATTTTGTTCCGCCACATCTTTGGAGCTCATCGGTTATTTCCTGCGTAAAATGAGTTTGTTTTCTAGTTTCATGCAGCAATCAATTGAATTAATTTTTCATTCCTAAAATTTTCGACGACGACGAAACAAATCAAAATTTGTTGATTTTGTTGACAGTCAACTTGTCAATTTGATTTTTTTTTTTTTTTATTTGCCCAAAGGGCAGGCTATAGTCTTTCGACCATACTGCCTAGTCTTCCGTGTAGTTGTCAATTTGAATTTGTCACTGTCAGTCAAAGTTAAAAACGACCTTCACAGTTGGAAACTCGCTTCCAAACCGAGGTGACCTTCCCGCCAAAGTCACTTTGGTTTAGGAGCGGGTTTCCATCTGCGGTTTGTGTTGCGTCTACAATGAATGTAAACCATGCTTAAGCTCACGCTCGTGAGTCAGTACCTAGCGAGCCGTCTGTGTGAGATCACTAAGGTAAAGGTAAAAAGGTGCTAACCACCTTTTCCGACGGAAATCTAAGCTACTCTTATAAAGAGAAAAGATTAGATTTCTTGTGTGTTATGGATAAATCCAAAATCTACTTAAAAAAATTAAAAGGAGATACTTAGAGCAATAAAATATGGAGATGTCTATTCCCTTCTAGAGAAGACAAAAATTATCTACGTAGAATTAGACGTCAAAACAATACAGTAAATTCCCGTTCCCGAAATTTCCGTCAAGTATGACGTAGAGTGGTTTTAGACTCAATAGTGTGATAGTTTTGCTTTAGTTTGTATGTTTTGGGTCACGACATTTTGTGTTTTTAGTTATGGTGTTGTCGTTTACTACACGCAATGTACCCCATTTCGCACTCAAAGCGGCAGACATATTTCTTAACGTTTAAAAATTAAATTAGAAAACATTCAATGTCCTAGACAGCAGGCCATGCTTTGGACAGGGCTGTTAAAGCAAGGCTCGTAGGCCGCGTGTGGCCCGCGGTTCATCTTCGTGCGGGCTGCAGGGTGTTTCTATTATTAGAACGGAAGAATTAATTCTTCACTTTTTTAAATTTTATAACTCATACACGCTTATTGTTGTTGTGTACTGTGAATATGCAAAACTAATGACAACAAACTATTTTAAACTTATTTCTATAACATTTTGTTCTGGTAACACTAATATCACAGAGTACAAAATAAAATCATTTTAAAATAAAATACTCTGTATATGGTAAGCCTTCTCTAAGTTTTTAGTTTGGTTTCTAAACAGTTTCTAAAAATTGTATACAAAGTGTTTTCTGAAAGCCTAAAGTTATAATTAATGCTTATATAATACAATACGTGGGTCTCCTCATTTCTAAGGCATATAAAATTTTATAAATAAGATTATCACAAAATTATATCACAAGTACAAATATTTGTGGCCTTGGATGTAGCAACAACACAGATACAGAGTACAGACAGACAGACAGACAACTACAGCCACAGCTGTCAAATAACATAACCAAAATTTAGTAGAGAGATGAAAACAAGTTTCTTTTGTGAAATCTTTTTATTAAATGTAATTAACATAGAATAAGTTACTCTAAAAGTGCAAAATGGATGAAGCCGTCACACATTATATAGGTTCTCATCAACCAGATGAGGTAAGCTGGTGTTACATGATTACGATTTATAATTTCGTCTATCAGTGATAATCTAGTCATAAAATTGTGAACGTTTTTACTATAAACTCACTACATCATTAAATCAGACTATTAAAAGTTATATTATATGGAATCAGATGCTTTCAAAGGTACTTTCCTTCGTTAAATTTTATGAACAAGTACTTGAACTTACACCCTTTTGTGTTATTGGAAAGGACATAAAAAATTGTGATCCTATGTCGGCATGAACAAAACATTAAACTTCACAAAATTCCTATTTATTTTGATATAGGTATTTAATATGTCAAGTAATTAAAACAACAAGTTATAGTAAAGAGCATTGGATAATAAACTTTATGTGTGGTTTGTCACAGGCAGTACATGTGGATGCCAACACTCTAGCTCTGAATGTACCAGACGATGGAGGTGCTAGGGTGGCTATTATGCATTCCCAGACATATTCCACATCACTGTGCAGGTAAACAAGATTTCTATAAATTTTGATCAATATATCTATTACAGAGGTAAAGATAAGGTTTAAAATATTTATAATTATGATTTTTGCTGTCTTAATAATTATTTGAGGTCTTGGTGCTCATAGTAGAGATATAGAACCTCAAATGGCTCAACAGTAAACACTTACAAAGTTTGATCTATATAACATTTAGTAAACATTTTGTGGTTTTTTGCACAAATAAATGCTTTTCTTTCTTTCTTTCTTTAAAGATTATTATATAATGGATAATAAGATTATGTGCTGTTAATCCCGTATTCCATAAAAATATATCATGTCACAGGCTAACACATTCAATAATCTAAGCTGATACTCCTGATTCCTTAAAAAGTACATCTATTATGAATGATGTGCAGAAAATATACATTATTGCTGTGCTACCATGACAGTTTCAATTTTTATCAATACTGTTTTACAAACAACTTTCTTGCTATTCACTAGTTATAGCCGACAGGCATAGCCTCTTTACTCTTGAATAGTTGAAGGTGTTATTTATGCAACATGTATACTCATTTCACTTGAACAGAAAAGTTTAATGATTATAAAGCAAGCTCTTTACTATTTAAAAATAACAATAATAATCACTCTCTGGGACAGTAAATGTATATGCCTTGATAACAATAAAACTATTGTGTCTACAGTAGTGTCGATGAAAGGGTTAAGTCCATTTAAAGGGTGCTTTTTCAGTGAGACAACAACTGTCCCATGATACTAGCTAATATTGTGGTGTATTGTTATTTGCTTTTTAATATGTGGTCTGCAGTAAAGAATATTCTATTCTCTCTTTTTATGAACAGACAAGTGTCAGTGGGTGATCAGGTGACTGAAGGACAATGGGGTGAAGAGCTCTTAGATCCTGATTGCCGTCTGGCTGCCTTAATGGCACATATTACACAACAATCTAGGGCACAGCTGCAACAACCTAATCATAAGGTAATGATTGCTTTGCACCTTATTTCATTTATATTTGTGGTGATTAGGCACTTGCCTTCTGACCTTTTTAAAACGTCGTGCTATCGTCACATCACTTAGGATGTCAGTTCGTGACAGGTATTTAAAAAGAGTATTCCATGTATTATTTTACTAAAAGGAAAAATAATATATAAACCAATCTTTTATTATACTAAAGATATTCATTTCATTACAAATCAGGAGATTATAAATCTCCTACATTGGCGGCGCGGTTTCACCCGCGTCTTTGTTTACTGCTCTGCTCCCGACACCAGTAGCGTAATGTTACATAGCCTATAACCTTCCTCGAGAACAGGGCTATCATACGCAAAAAGAATTTTTCTAATCCGACTTGAGTTCCGGAGATTACGTGCGGTCAAACAAACAAACAAACTCTCTCCTGCTTGATGAGATGATGTTTTGGAAAAAACGCAAAATGCCAATGAAGACGTTATTAAGTATTTAAATATGCTTATAATACAACTATATCATTGTGTATACCATAAACATTTCTTTATTGTTTATTTTGTTTCAGGTGCAGACAGTGCGAGCTGATTTAGACACCTCTGTTATTTTAGATAGCTCCATGAGGGTCTATAGTGGGCAAAGCTTGGTAAGTCTAACAGTACATATTTTGTTAAAATTAAAGACAGAACATTCATTGAATGACAAAACTGCTCACAATGTCTAATGGCATAATTATTCTTGTTTTGGTTTTTTTTTTTTTATACATCTTTGTGACAAACAAGCATACAGCCCACCGGTAAGTGGTAACTGTAACTTATGAGGGTTTACACGTCATGAGTGGTAACGTCGCAATTTAGTGTCATATTCGTGGTTTTCAATTTTTATCATTATCAGTGTAATATTAAAAATATGTTCCGTATAAATGCTAGAATTAGGTGAAAGCTATATAAAAAGTAAGTAACCAGAATGCTTACAGTTACTTTACTATGAAAATAACGTAAATTAAGTTTAAAATGTATTATTTGCATATGAATAGAACTGTTAATGCAATGATTTCTTACTTTTTGGCTGGCCTATGTTTTCTAATAACATGTCAATGAAGTAATGTCATTTTGTTGTGTAAAAAAAATTAATAATCATTTTATTTATTTATTTATTTTTTATTATTATTCATAAACAATTTACATTGTATTTGAACTTACAGCATAAAACATGAAATACAATTTAATTATAATTAGAAAAACATAGATCATAAGACAAATTTAAATCAAATACAGCTATATAATGCCATTAAAATTATAATATATTCAAAAATTTGTAAACAATAGATTAAAAATAAGAATTATTAGTAATGGGATGAATACAAGAGATTATTAATTAACAATACATATGTCAAAATTAAGAATGTCAGTGGTCAAATTTAAAATGTCAATTTATGATGTCAATGATTAACTAATTACATTTTTTAATATTATTATCAATAGATGATAATTACAACCCTTTGTACATTAATTTTATAGATCATCTAAAGAGTAGACACATTTTTCTAATAAGAATGCTTTAAAGCGTTTTTTGAAAGAGCTTGTATATAATAAACTTTTAATTTCGAGGGGCAATTTGTTAAAAATTTTAATTGCCTGATATTTAGGATTATGTTTTACAATATTAAATATAGGTATTTCATTTTTGAAATCCTTTCTACGCGTATTTTCCCTTAACTGTCTGTCTTTATCTGATTCAAATTCGCATATATGTTTTTTAAATGTGCTTAACAGTACTAATATGTAAAGACTAGGTACAGTGAGAATTCCTAGTTCTTCAAAATATGGTCGGCAACTTTCTCGTTGGGAAATACGTACCATTGTTCTTATTGCACGTTTTTGCAGGATGAAAGCTCTTTGAGAGTTGTAGTCGTAACTGTTACCCCAGAACTGTATGCTATACCTCAGTTTCGATTCTATTAGTGCATAGTATACAATTTTTAATTGTTCTGTACTCACTTCCTCTCTTAGAATTCTTAGAGCATAGCAAGCAGATGATATCGATGTATCTAATGCTGCTAGTTCATTTTTCCAATTTAAGAGATCATCCAGATGTACTCCCAGGAACTTTACTGCTCTAACGAGCTCAATTTTAACTCCATTTAGTTCTACAGACATGTTATCATTATTTCGTGCAGTAGTTTTGAATAGCATTACTTTAGTTTTAGATTTATTTATTTTGAGTCTGTTTGCAGTAAACCAAGTATCAAATGTCGATAAAACTGCATTAATCTTAATTGTAAGTGATTTAATATCATTTGCCGCAACTATAGCATTAGTATCGTCCGCAAAAACACATAATTTTATATCTGGATACATCTTATTTAAAAAATTGATTAAATCATTAGTAAACATTATAAATAATAATGGTCCTAACACTGATCCTTGTGGCACCCCGGCCATACAATTAAACATAGATGACTTGTAAGTACGTTTATATCCATTTGTTTGTGTGGCAACGGTTTCGACAAACATTTTTCTGTTGTTGAGATAAGAAGAGAAAAGTTGCAAAGCTGTGCCTCTAATTCCAGTGTTCCATTTTTTTAATAATGATTGTATTGTGTATTCAGGATCCATCGCAAGAGCATATTGTAGTGCATGTACCGGCATTACCACCTTTGCCACCGTTGCAGCAAATGAAGAGAGGTCAGGAGGACTGGTTCAACAATAAAGTAAAGACCTCACTTAAAGTTAGTATGATTACTTATTGGAGGTCTACCACTATTTATTATTGCTATTATTTTAATGTTACTTTGTGTTTTGTCTTTTTTTTGTACCAAAAACAAGGATAGACAAAGTAAGGTTATAATGAAATTGCTTTATGAGGTTGTGGTAGCTCCCCTGCTTACTTAACACATCATTATCATAATATCAGTGGAAAGACATGGTCTGGTGGACGTAGACCGGCTTTAAGTTTCACCTTCTTGAACAGTGCATAGCCCCTTTCATACAGTTGCCCTACTCCCTTACCAGGTTGTCGGTTCAACTTGTAAGCTATTTGCTCTCTTTCTCTTTCTCTTTTAGGTACTAGTCAGTTATTTAAACCATTATTGTTGGTTTGTATTGAAAATCCTTAAAGCCCATGTTGTTATTGATGAATCAAAAGTATGTGTATGCGTATTTTCATTACAGTAAGGTGGTGCATAATGCATAATTAGTCGGTTGTTTCCCTGTTTTGTAGCTACACCAAATTTATACTATCATATAAAGTGAAAGTTTGTTTGTTTGTACGCGATAATCTTTGGAAATATCAGTCGGATATGAATATTTCTTTTACGTATGATAGTCCACTTCTTGACGAAGGTTATAGGCTATGTAACATCACGTTATTGGCGACGGGAACAATGCAGTAAGATGAAACAGCGCTGTGGGGAGCTAGTTCGAATATATTTCTAGAAAAGTTTTGTATTTTTTGTAGGACGAAACACCGATTGTAGCAGAATCGAACGGTCCAGTCTTGGAATTGAATCCAGGTGCTTCTCCTATACAAAACAGACAGCAGAGTAAAAAGAGTCTTCCACACAAGAAGAGAATATCCAGAAAGTTGAAAAAGAATAACGGAAGTAGCACCCCACAACAGGTAACACAATACAATGTAAGAAAAAAATGATTTTTATTTCAATTTTTGCTAATTATTATTACATCCAACTTCTTCCCTTTCTTTTTTCCACACCTTCCTCAACCCTTTTACCTACCCCACTCCTTCCCAGTAGGCAGTGGCTTTGTAGAGTCCTTGACATTGCAGAAGTAAAGCTAGGGACTCTGGGTCGTCCATGAGCGACAGTTACCACTTACCATCACGTGGGATGTTTGCTCGTCTGCCAATAATAGTTGGCAATAAAAAAAAAACATGTGGAATTATGTTTCAGTCTTAAAATAACAGATTTTAATGTATTAAAATCTGTTATTTTATTAATCCCACACAGCTTATGGGTGCTTACTTGTTACTTGTTGGCGGGCTCGTTGTCCGCATTTAGTCCTTTTTATCATCCCTCTTGGTCCATTTTAAGTCCGGGTCGGTTGGATTATTTATTAGCTTATTATTTTCGTACTTTTTGCGCGTCAAATTATAGTACACTCTAATGGCGCGTACAGACTTATGAAATGCAACATGCAATGTAACATGGAACCAGTATTTTTCTTAAGTGTGAACACAGGGTGCGCACGAACCGAGCGTGTACGTACTCGCACCCGTTTGTGGCGTGCGCGCGAACATGAAACGAGCCTCAAGAGTAGCCTCTACCGTAGCTGTGTTTTTTTGCCATGGTTCCGTTCCGTCCTACAGCCACACAACCGTCCACACTGCACTCTGCGCGCCCCACAGTGTTCGGCGAATAAGGGACTATTCACACTTATTCAGCTCTATTTAGCTTATGGCCATAGAAAGCAACGATTTTGTATGTAGACGCGTTCGCATCCGTTCAACTTTCCGCACGCGTACGCGTCTCCATACAAAATCGTTGTTTTCTATGGCCATAAGCTGAATAGAGCTGAATAAGTGTGAGTAGTCCCTAAACCGACAAATAGCGGATCGCGGCGAGCACGAGTTAAAATGCTCTGTTCGTGCGAGCAAGGCGTCTACACTATTGAAATTCTTTCATTGCGTGTTACATTGCATGTTGCATTTCGTAAGTCTGTCCGCAGCATAAGCCAGCATCAGTCAATAGTATTAAATAATTGACCATCATTATTGTAGGATATAGTAGTGATCAACTGCGCTGAAGATGAGCAACAGGAGGAAATACTCCCGGACAACTTTGTGACTGCCGTACAACATCAGGACCTAAGACAGGATGAAACACATGATATAGCTCATGAAGTTGTAAGTAATTCTGGATTATTAAAAAGTTTAATGTTATTTTGTATTTGAGTGGTCAGTTTATGTAAAAATATGCGGTTTTCGACAGATTAATTTTTGTGAGTTGTCATGATATATCTAACGATGTGTGAACAATAGGAATTATTATACTTATTTATATTTAAAATCGATATCATATTGTGTATAGTTGACCATAAAATTGATTTACCACCCTCAGAGTAAATGTCGTTGTATATCACAAACCTATAATGTCTATTTTTGCTTGCAAGTTACCTCAGTACACTGAGAGTTGTCACTGTCATATTGAGTTTTATTGAATTCTTATTTTGATGGAAATTTTTGACAAAAGTAGTAAAGTAAATATGTGGTCGACTATACGTATAATTAAACAAAAGCCATAGTAAAAAAGTAAGATATAAATCGTGTAAATTTTTGTGAACTTGTCTTTGCTTGGATGACCATGAAATGTATATAAACAAATAGCACAGACCAAGATTTAAGACTACATGTAAGGCATGTACTTAAGCCGATTGTAAGGGTCATACACTGAAGTTTAAGGTCCGTCATTTGTAGGGTTTTTTATAAACAGGCATATTGTCCACCTCATGGTAAGTAGTAACCTTGAGGACAATGCTGTGTCCTCTAATAAAACTGTTACCGACCATGTAGTGAGAGTATAGAGGAAGGAAAAGGAAGAGGATCGAGAGGGGTAATTGGGCCTCCGGTACTCTTAGATGTGATAATATCATACGGTTTTCAGGTTCGTCCAATATTTATCTGCCAGCTGTGCGGTGAATTTTACGGCGAAGAGCAGTTAAAGTTCTTTCAACATCTGAAGCAACATTACGAGCCGCACAACACTATTATTATCGAAAACCCTGTACCCGATCTAGGCATTGACAAGGTTTGTTCTTGCTTAACATGTATACTTCGTTGTGAGCGTATCATCTTAAACTAGCTTCCTGCGCGGTTTCGCCCGCGTCTTTGGTTACTGCTCTGCTCCTGTCGCCAGAAGCGTGATGATTTTTAGCCTATAACCTTCCTCAGGAAGAAAAAAGAGTTATTCAAGTGACTGGTAGTTTCAGAGATTAGCGCGTTCAAACAAACAAACAAACTTACTCTTGCGCTTTATATATGTAGAATATAGTCCATACTATTGTCTGTCTGCCTGTCTGTCTGTTACGCTTTTACGCCTAAACTACTGAACCGATTTTGATGACATTTGGTATAAAGATAGATTAGACTTCTTAAATTTTCGCGGAGAAATGGCTTAAAAGGGTTGAAATAGGGGAAGAAAGTTTGTATGAAAAATCGTCAATGTATAAACAGCGCTATAAACGACACGCGGGCGGAGCTGCGGACAACAGCTAGTTTTTATAAATTTCGCTTTGTATAGATTAAAAATAATTATTAATAAATGTTGTCCTTATCAATATTTTATGTATATTTTATGTACTTGCAATTTGTTACATTTCTGGAAAGTAAGAATGCGCTGTACCTAATTTTTGCCTAAGAAAGAATTATCTATTTATTTAGCTGTCACTCATCTCTTTGCATCAATTATTATACACAAACAAATAAAATAATATTCTTTCCCAACAGATGACCAACTCTTGTATAGTAGACAACGTAGCGATTCTTCCAGATTCTATAGTCGAACTTTCCTTAGAAAACTCAGTACCGAAAAGCATTAGTAGTCAGACTATGGATAAACATGTGCTATACACTACAAGCGATAAAACACTCGACTACACTACTAATAAGGTGCAGTATTCGATGGCAAGCATGGATAAGACACCTACAGTAACTACAGAAGTGGATAAAACAGATTTATATGATACATTGGATAAGTTGGAGTTATATAGCTGTTTGAAGTGCAGCAAAACGTTTAGGAAACAGAAGCAATGCGAGGCACATATGAAGGAGGCGCACTCAAAGGTATTTATAAAACTAATTTGTTCATTATTTCTTTGATGTATTATGTGTTAAAATGTAAAATGAATGTATTTTCTTATTAAATTTGATTATGTTAACATAACATAGATTTACGTACGATGCACGGCAAGCTCATCGTGATTAGTTCGCAAATTCATTATGTTACTGAGTGCCTTAATACGGCGCGTACACCGTCAGCTCGCTGCGTGCACGCGGCCTCTATGTATAGCCCTCATCTTAAACTCGCTCGCAAATCGCCAGTGTAATACCAGCCTTATTAAAATCGAATTGAGTTTATTTTCACACAAGACACGAGATGACTTGTGACCCAAACCCTAGGCGTGGAGGATATAGGCTGAAGTATGTGTTGGGTATGACGTGCAAGACTTATTTGCAACTTAATTCTATTTAATTATTGTAAAATGTTAAATAGTCGGACTGCGCCATTGTACCGCGCAGTATAACTTACAGTTGGAGGACATGGGTGAGTTCAGCGAGCCAGAAGACCTGATGGAGGGCATCCACGTCGCAGTGGACGACGCGCACGAGCACTACGAGCAGGTGCTGCTGCCGCACCTCACCGTCGAGAACGGACACGCGCACCAGGACAACGCGCGCGCCTGGTGCGTACACACACCCACACATACCCACACACACGTACGCGCACACGCTCACAGACGTACACGTACCTACTCTCACAAACACAAACGAATTGTGTGATATAAAGAAATTTGATATCTAAAATTATAGTGATAATCAAAAAATGTATAGTATCCATTGAATAATGAGTATAATACTAGGTATACGTTCAGGTACGTCCGCGGCAACGGTCAGTGCGCGAGCGCGGCGTACTGCGGCGTGTGCGTGCAGCCGCCGCGCGAGCGCGCGCCCGACGCGCAACATCTCAAAGTGCTTAAAGGTACGTGCTCGGACACATAGTAGCTATGTAGTGCTGCATGGTAGCATGTTATAATGTCTAACTTATTCTACTTCAATGTTTTCGTCCAAACACTTAAGAATATACAGTCCACCCGACCAGCACCACCTCTCCTCGAGCGGTTAGTATTCTTTGTAAAGAATACTATAGGTTATTGCTCCAGAGCGCCTCGCCTGCTTGCGTCTACTACACTCGACGATGCGGGTGAACGCCACCCAACGAGCGACGAAGTGCTGCTGGTCGGATCCTGAATGGGTCTAAAGAGCTTTATTGTTTCATGTTTTGTTCGTTTAGTCTTAAACAAACACAAACTCAAAAATATAAAAACCTTAAACATTTTCAGAGGAAGTTCTTCAACGGATACTCGAAAATGAAGTTGCTACTGACAACACGAACTTCTCAGAGAACATTTTGACTGAATCGTCTGACATACCTCCTGAAACGCCGACCACTGAGAACACTAATTCTAAAAACGCTGCCGACTCGAAAAAGAAAAGTATGAAGAAGTTCGAATGTCCGCAGTGTCCGAGAGTGTTCTATCATAGGAATAGTTTATTGTACCACATGTTGTCGCACAGTGGGAAGCAACAAATATGTCGGGACTGTGGCAAAGGATTCTACACTTCTACGGCTTTGAATGTAAGTTAAAACATGGTCATCATCAAAAACCGTAACGTAATTTATAATACCACTAAATTAAAGCTAACCTGTATTCAGTGGTGTGTTATTACCAGTGATCGCAGTAGGTAGATTGAAATGGGGTCATTGATCCGAAACGTATATATTAATATGGACATTCCTCCGGAATTGGTGGATTATTAAAAAAAAACCGGAACTTATGTAGGAATTTTATTCTGCCAGAGTGGAAGGAGTCATTTGATGATTTGCCATCCTCAAAAAAAGGTAGGAATTGTAATAAAATGAGCAATATTATTCTTTATTATTCTTCATATTTTTTTTAACGGCACACAGTCACGATTTGACAAAACCCAACGACCAATCAGAACAAAGGATCATGGGTGGTACAATAACCGGTTATCAGAACAATGCGTACGCCCGCCGACGACATGCCAGGTAGCTCACTCGTTTCCTTCGGTTCGTAGAGTGCGCATCTTTGTTTGTTACTGTGTTGTGAAAACGTTACTTGACCCTGGCTTGTGTACATACTGACTTCTGGAATCTGCTCTAAACTACGATTTGGCTCGAATATACGGACTCAGATTTTTCACTATTGAATTGGATCTACATATTTAAACCAAGCTTTGGTAAGTAATATTTTACTAGTTACAAGGAGTATAAAGCATGTTTGGATGTACTATAAGAATATTTTTAGTATTGTGTTTGTTCGCTTAACCTGCTGAACATACCATGAGTCTTAATATTGTTAAATCTTTAATAGAGTATGAACCAGTGAGCTTAGTGCGAAACAAAATTATGATATTCTAGTAATGTAGTCGCAATTCAGCTAACTCCACTATTAACCGACATTTTACTGGAATCCGTATATAATTTGAATGCCCTGTGTCCTCTTGCAATGTATTGGTAAAATAAATTACTATAGGCCTTATCTACTTCTCTACAAAATATTCTACGTAACAAGCCCTTTCATTTGATACCCATATTGATGGAATTGAAAAAAAAAAAAAGTTGTCCGCCATCTTGTAACGGCAGCCATTTTGGATTGACAATAATATTGAATATACATAATTGTATTGTCACCAGAATCAAAGGCGAATACCAAATTTTAGATCAATCGGTTGACAGGAAGAGGGTGAAATTTCAATGACTAAATTTGATCCACGAAAAATAAAACAAACGGAGTAAGCTAAATAAACTAAATAAAATGTAATTTTTTCATGTGTTTGTTTTAGGTGATATATACGAGGTTCCATCTCTAAAACAAAGTTCAGATATGGCAAACGTCAAGGCTGAAACTGTAGAAAAATAGATATCCGGTCATCCCGAACTACTTTACGATCACGCTAGTGGTACAATATACTGTTCAAAATGTGTAAGCCATTTGAAAACCATAAATAAAGGAAACGTTAAAAGACATATCGAAGGAGCAGTACACCAGGGAAAGTTTAAGCGGCCCGAAGAGGAATTTTATTTCGATCTTATAAAATTTCTCATTTTGTGCAATATTCCGTGGTCTCAGATGAAAAATACTACTTTTCAAGATTTCTTTAAAAAATATATGTGTAGTACCTGTTGTTGTACGTGTACTAATCGTACTCTGCCAGATGAATCACAGTTACGGAAAGTTTACTTGGACAAGTTTTTTAAGAATAAAATCAATTCGATTCGGCAAAATTATAAAAATGAGATACTATGGATATCATTAGATGAAACGACAGACTTTTTAGGTCGCTATATAGTCCATTTTTAATAAAACCATTACATCCTAGCAATTTGACTAGACCTTATTTGGTAGCATGTAAAATGCTAACTGTAGTTAATGGACAAACAATCACGCAATTTATGTTAGAATGTTTGGAAAACTTTTGGGAAGATTCTTTTGAATCGAAGGTAGGTAACATTCTTGTCCTCTGCACTGATAGCGTTGCATATATGCTGTCTGCAGGACGAAATTTAAAACAATACTTACCTGAAATGAAGCACGTAACATGTTTGGCGCACTCTCTTCATCGCGTATCTGAGCAAATTAGGTTAGAATATCACGATGTTAACATTTTAATAGCAAATGTTAAAAAGGTATTTTTGAAAGCCCCAAGTAGAGTCAAAATTTTAAAAGAAAAATATCCAGATTTGCCGCTACCTCCCCAACCAGTTGTTACAAGATGGGGCACTTGGTTAGAGGCAGCATTTTATTACGCTCAAAACTTTGAAAAAAATAAAAGAAGTATTATCTTGTTTAAGCAGCTCTGATGCGGTATCTATTCGAGAAGCAAAAAATATTATAGAAAAAGAAAATTTAAAAGAAGATTTAAATTACATTAAAGACAATTATTTTATAATTCATTTGTCTTTAAAAGAATTGCAAAAGCATAATTTATCGTTGACAGATTCACTTTTAGCATTTGACAACGTCAGAGATGCTATAAATCAGTGCAATTCAGAAATTATAAAAATAGAACGTGTTATGGAACGAAACCCAGATTTAGACACACTTAGAGAATATAGTGAGGTCATTGAAAAAAATGAAGCACATAATTTAATACCTTTTTTAAAATTTGCTCCTTTGACATCGTCAGATGTAGAACGGTCTTTTTCCATTTATAAATGGACTTTAGATGTTAAAAGAAATAGGTTGAAAATAGAAAATATAGAGAAACTCATAGTTATAATTATGTTTTAATTGTAAAGATCAGGATTACCAGAATGCTGACATTGTAATCGATGAAGATTAAAAATGTGAATAAACGTAAAATGTACATATTTAACAATAAACAATGTTGATTTTTATCTTTTTTCTTTATTCTACCCCTTTTTTTTGGTCCTAAAATCTGACTAAAATCAACCTGTTCCTTCGTATGCCCTTTACGTTTCAGAGTCGTGGTGCATCCTTAGAACAGTCTCACGACCCCAGCAGGCATTGGCCCTCTATGGGGCCCCGTCATTTATTCTACCCTTAATGCAAATTACCATGACCCCTATGAAAATATTTAAATTTAAGTGCAACAATTTATGTCTATCTATAAAAGTTCTAGCCATAAAAGGCTAAAAATAAAAAAATAAAAATTAAAGCTTCGATCAGAATTCGATTGTTTTTATTATTCAACAGATAAATAATGAATTAATTTAGTTTTGATACCTTCCTTTAAATTTTGAATTGAGTAGGAATAATATCACTACCAACATTAACAATATTTAATTGAATCCGGAAATACCGGAATTACTTTCCGGGAAAATGGCTTATCCATGTTATTCTTTCTGTGTGCATTTATGATACAAGTACCAAAAATCAATCTACCTACTCCGATCACTGGTTATTACATTATACATACAATTAGTAACAGTAGAGTGTGTACAGATCCACCGGCGCGTGCACAACGGCGACCGGCCGTACAAGTGCGACGTGTGCGAGCGAGACTTCCGACAGTGGACCGACCTCAAGTACCACAAGGTGTCGCTGCACTCCGACCAGGTGAGAGCGAGACGGCTTTTATAATACAATGCTATAACATGTGCTTACTTTGGGTCTAGATAGAGCGATGTGGTTTTTAATATATACCTATTTAGGTGTTTAAGACGACTTAATTATTAATAAAATATATATATATATATTATAGCTATGAAATTGTTATGTTTTGTATCATTATGATCTTTCATCCTGAGGTTTATAATAGTATTCACATACACTTAATGTGAATACTATTATAAACCGTTGTGTTGAATCGATTGATTGATGATTGATGTGTTATGAATTTTGTTATAAATTCCTTGACCCAAATTTTGGTTCTTCAATTTTGTTTAAAACTCTTATTCTGCTTAAACCTACCAATATTTTTAACTCTCTTATGTTTATTGATTGATTAATTAATATGTCATGTTATAAAGTTTTTTTTATTCTGTCATAGAAAATGTTCAAATGCGAGTTTTGTGGGAAGGAGTTCGCCCGCAAGTACTCCCTGAACGTGCACCGGCGCATACACACGGGCGAGCGCAACTACAAGTGCGAGCTCTGCAACAAGTCCTTCAGGGCGTCCTGCTACCGGCTCAGTCACATGAGAACTCATACTAGTAAGTACCTACTGATTATAAAACTTGTTTTCAACTATGCTTTTGAGTTCAATGTAATCTGTGTGCGAACATTAACGAGATATTAGGTACTGCCGCGACCTATTTGTGCCAAGTTTGATATTTGATATTTTTCTAATTTGTAATTTTTAATTTAACAAATTTTATTTGTATAAACCTTGCTCTTTAAATGCATATACTTATCTGTAAAAGACTGCTATACTATGTCCTTTATTAAGTAAAAGATAAATGTATTAGTAAAAGTAGTTGTTGGTAAGTCTAAATAAATAAATAAAATAAATTGCAAACTGGCTAAAATTTTTAGGCTGGTATCACATTGGTATCACGTGTTCGCCGTGCGCTCGTTGCAAATACGCGGTGAGCTCGCTGCGCACTCGCCTCGCTTTGGACTCGCTTGTAAATCGCCAGTGTGATAAGGCCCTTATTATTTCTTTGGTCGTTGATATTATTTTATACTCATGCTGCATAATGAGGGTGTTTAGGAAAATTTTCGCTACCAGTTGGCGCCACTTTCACTTACATTGGGCCAATCAGGGGTTAACTTTTTGACGGCGCTTGATAGCTAGACCTGACGTATCGGTGCTGCCACCTCGTGGGCGCCATTTTAGAAAACCCTCTCAGCAATTTTCTTTTGTCCCTAAGCACGTGAATTATCCATTTTGTAAATTAAACATTAAAATTCCCGAAATGAACAATGAAAAATATTTGTTTTGATAGCGCTATCAAAATGGAAGACTTTTTACCAAAGTGGTGCCAACTGACGGCGACAATTTTCCTAAACACCCTCATTCCGACTTCTATAATAACACTAAAAAACTTTGTTTTTGTAGATAAATATTAGTAAAAACAACTATGGATTTTTATAATTTGTAACGTTTTTAAATATTTTATTTCTCAGGCGACAAACCTCACAAATGCCCACAATGTGATAAAGGTTTTCGCGTAGCCGCCGACCTGCGACGACACTTGTTGATTCACGAAAAAGTTCGCAATCGACTTAATGAACAGAAAGCCAAAGAGGCGAAAGAAAGTAAAAAAGCACTTTTGAATCAAAAATCAGCTGAAATACAACCCAAAATAGAAATCATTGTTAATAAAAGTCCAAAGAAAATAGCCGTTGCTTCTACGACTAAACTGCCTACGAACGTATCTAATAGTAGTAAAATTTGTGTTAAAAAAACTTCTAAGCCTACCAAGAAAAACCAACCACAGAAAAAAGGGGCTCCTAACATCACTATAGAGCAAATAGACGCCAACTACACCAACAACGTAGAGGTGTTCGATACACGACAAGAAGCACCGTACACAAAGTTCAAAGATATATATAACGAAGGAACTTACAAGGATGAACTAGACGTCATAGAATACAAGAACATTTCAGAAGATCGAGATTTTGCGATTTTGAGGCCCATGTTTAGAAACAATGTTCTTATTGATACTGGTGAAATAGATAAAACTGTTTTTAGAGAAAATACAGATGGAAAGATGCAAGTGTATACCCATGTTGAGAAGAGTAAGGGCTTTAGTAGTGGGTTAGTGCCGAGTGCACAAGTACCGCTTAATGATATGAGACATTTAGAAAGAGAAGTGAGGAATGATATGAATGGTGAAACTATAGAGAATGGTTTCCTAGAGAGGTTGACAGCTATGTACAATATACCCGCTGTTTAGCTGTGATAGTGTGTTAGTTTCAAGTTTTAGTTGTAATAGTGTTAATGTACAGGTGATGTTTGAAACCTATGTTTTTTTTAGGATCTGGTGATGATTCATAAATACCAATAATTATGAAGACTGGAATAAATTATGTTAAATAGTTATTTCTTGAAATTTAGATTTTCAGGGATATTTACCCTTCTGTTGTAAAATACACTTATGAGGGTTAACGCGTCATGAGTGGCAACCTCGCAGTTTAGAGTCATATTTTGTATTTTCAATATTTATCATTTAATCGGGGCTATATTTTAAAAATATGTTCTGACTTTATGCTAAATTTAAGTGAAAGATATAAAAAGCAAGAAATCATTGGGTTTACAGTTCTATTTATATGCAAATAATACATTTAAAACTTAAGTTGCGTTATTTTCATAGTAAAATAACTGTAAGCATTATGGTTACTTACCTTTTATACTATACAGCTTTCACCTAAATCGAGCATATAGACAGAACATATTATTAAAATATAGCCCCGATTAAATGATAAAAATTGAAAACCACGAAATGTGACACTAAATTGCTTGTTTGTTCCCACTAGTTCTACTGAACAGTTCTACGGTAGAACAAATGGGATTGTTTTCTCACTAGTACTACGATATTAGATAGAATGAAATAGTAGAACTATTGGGATTCTCTATTACCACTTGTTCTACTGAACAGTTCCACGGTAGAACTAATGGGATTTTGTTCTCACTAGTACTACGATATTAGATAGAATGAAATAGTAGAGTTATTGGGATTCTCTATTTCCACTAGTTCTACTGAACAGTTCTACGGTAAAACTAATGGGATTTTTTGTTCTCACTAGTACTACGATATTAGATAGAATGAAATAGTAGAACTATTGGGATTCTCTATTACCACTTGTTCTACTGAACAGTTCCACGGTAGAACTAATGGGATTTTGTTCTCACTAGTACTACGATATTAGATAGAATGAAATAGTAGAGCTATTGGGATTCTCTATTTCCACTAGTTCTACTGAACAGTTCTACGGTAGAACTAATGGGATTTTTTGTCACTAGTACTACGATATTAGATAGAATGAAATAGTAGAACTATTGGGATTCTCTATTTCCACTAGTTCTACTGAACAGTTCCACGGTAGAACTAATGAAAGTTTTTTTTTCTCACTAGTACTACGATATACTATATTACAAAATTGTACAACTAGTGGGAGTCTCTATTCCCATTTGTCCTACCTGTTCCATCGGGAGAACTAATGGGATATTTTGTTCTCACTAGTACTACGTTTTGATAGGTTCTAGAAATGGAA
Source organism: Parascotia fuliginaria (assembly GCA_963082885.1). Lineage (NCBI taxonomy): Eukaryota > Metazoa > Arthropoda > Insecta > Lepidoptera > Erebidae > Parascotia > Parascotia fuliginaria. Next base: position 3,287,809 of record OY720175.1, read on the forward strand.
GTGAAGTACCATATATGCTAGTCGTATTTCAATATTAAGTGAAGCAAAAACTTTGAGGAGTATGCAATTTGGCACAATTTAATTTATATTAAATCTAATTCAACGGGAATTTACGCGATCATGCATTAGGTATTTACATTTATTTTGCTTGACGTTTAAGTTTACAATATGCATTATTATTGCAGGACCTCTAGTATAATTCTTATAATTCTTATCTTAATTAAGTATTCTAACTAGAAGACGATTTTTAATTGCTGTATTTCTACATTCTTACTTAATTACCGAATCATTTGTAAAAAGTGCCCCACGCCACGCTAATTTCGCTAGTTATTAATTTTTCAAGTCTTCGACGTTTTGTTTGTGAATACGGAGGAAAATTCATAGTTTTATGGTTACGTAATGAAGACATCAGTGAATCATTATGAAGAATGTGTAATATTAGTAAAATATTTCCTTCATTTTTATTAATTTCATTATTAATTTTGTGATGCCATCCTTCAACAGAATTAATTGTTTGTCCGGTGACGTTCTCCTTATATACATCACATATTAATGAAATCATCTCTCATCCAGTAATTTTCAAAATAGGTAAAGAATTCTTTTAGTCGTTCATTATTATATTCGGCTATTTCACTTTTAATATATTCCCATCCTACCTTTATTTTACCTACTGGTAAGAAAGGTAGCTTACTGCATAAGGATATAAACCTGCGATCGAATTTATTTTTGTGTAGCCCTAACTGTTTTGCCTTACGCCACAGACTAATTGAAAAATGATACTGGCATCTCTTAACTGTTACGTTTTACGTATTTTAGATAATGCTCTCATTGTAGCTTTTTCAAGATCTAGAGTGATTTTACTAGGTTGTCAATCTGGGATTTTTGACTTTATTAGGTGAAATAAAATTAAGTATGCTTCTTTTGTCTGATGCAACATAAATGCATACAGTAATGGAATTACATTCATTTGGTTGCAATTACTGCCAATATCGCCATGAATACTAAATCTGCCTAAATGGTGAAGGACAGGTCTTAAACGTCCCATCCATAAAATAATGTTTTACTTTTTTCATATTTTCTCTGGCATCTTCTGAAGAAAATATTATTATACTATGTCGTTTGTCATAATAATCAGAGAGTAAAAAATTTTGAAACTGTCTTGGCATTTCTACATCTCTTAATACTATTTGTACAAACTTTTTAAACACCAGCAATTTTATTTCTTATTTCTATTTCTATAAATTGCTCACTTTTTATTTTTGAAATTAGTGCTAGTTTATTTAAAGCTAGATCCAGTCCTTTATTCCTTATGGTCATCAAACCTCTATTAAATGCTCTTGGCGCTGGCTCCATTCCATTTGTATTTTGATTTTCATTGGGTTGACATTCGGTACTATGAGGTTTAGACTGCAATATTTCATGAAGGTCCTGAAAAAATAAAATGTATTAAATATTTTGTCTAGAAGTGCGTTTCAAAAAAGGATAATCTTGAAATTATAAAGAACTGCCTCGTCGGTCTAGCGTACCTAAGCGCGTTTGATAAGCACAAGGTCCCGGGTTCGATTCCGAGATCAGAAAAGAGTTATTGGATTTTTCAATCTGGAAATTCTCAGTACGGGGTCTGGAACTGCCCTGTTACATGGGACTCATAACTAGCGAACCCCTAGGGGCAAATACAGGCGTGATGTTATGTTCTAAAGTACTCACCGTGGTCAATGTTACGGATCCAGCACATTTGCAATCCTTGTACCTTTTACACCTCCATATGAATTTACCACTTTTATACATTCGTTGTCGGTAAAACTGATGCCCCGATAACTGCAAAACTTTTCCTTAACCCCTTGTAATTATGATAAGATCCACATTAACAAATAAAATTTTAAGCATACTCAGTATATTAAAGTTTTATCGTGAATGCCACAATTTTTTTCGGCCTACCCTCATTTGTTTATAAATTAATTTTAAACTATGAACTATGCACGTTTAGAAATTTACCTACTAATGTACATTGTTGATAGATATGTAGGTAAGTTAATTAGTTTGATTCCAGTATATTATGGAATAATTGAGTGTATGATCCCTCCAAAGGAAAATAACTATAAAAAATAAATATTATAACACTAATTTACTATTATATATTTTCTCACGTAGTAGATCCACGCTGATTTCAGCATGAATGGGCCGGATCGTCCGGGGAAGTACTACCCTCTCATAGAAGATCGACTTAAGAGTAGTAGTATCCGTACTACTGCGTTTCGTTCGGTGAGTGAGAGCGCCGGAGGCCCAATTTCCCACCTTTCCTCTTTCCTCACCTCCCTCATTCCCTTCCCCTAACTCCATTCCCAGCCGCCATAGTGGAGGCCACCATACCAGCAGTTTAAGACGATGGCTTTTGGTATGGTGGCGCCACTTCTGGATTCCACTGACTGCTTACCATCAGGCGGGGTGGAGTCACTTTGGTAGGCTATAATATAAAAAAGATATATAAACAATGTGAATTTTCATTAATAGTATTGTAATGTTTCTAGTAATATCTAAGTGTATTTAAAACCTAATATTGAGATACGACTAGCATATTTGGTACTTTACTTCCATTTCTAGAACCTATCAAAACGTAGTACTAGTGAAAAAAAATCCATTAGTTCTACCGTAGAACTGTTCAGTAGAACAAGTGGGAACAACGAAATTGCTACGTTGCTACTCATGACTCTTCACGATAGATTTAAATGTTTGTATAGAAATGTTAACTTAAAGTAGCTTGTTTTATAGGGTTTAGTGTAAAATAATTAATTACTAATAAGTAATTCACGCCTTTATTATTTTTTAAGACCAGATTAATTCGGTGTTATCACATTTTTATTTTAGATTTTCTAAATAATTATTCTGTTCTTAATTTTGAGGTCACCGCGCTAATACTGGGTGGCGCAAAAGTAAAGACCCTATTTGGTTCAGCTATAACATTTTTTCTAAATTAGAAAACTAGATTTAGATTTTTTTAAATGTATATTTGTGCCATTAAATTTCGTACCATTAGGATTTAAAGATGATGTCTTTTAAATGGTGACCTCCAGAGTTGATACACATTTGAGCCCTATTTATGACATTTTGCATAACTCGTTTTGGCGATTTGCCTTGGCCTGCAAGATCACCCGATCTGACCAGTCCAGACTTCTTTCTTTGGGGTTTTTTGAAATCTCGGGTGTATGTGAACAAGCCACAGACTCTCGCAGCTCTAAAAGAAAACATTCGTCAAGAAATAACGAACATATCGCAGGAAGTGTTACGGCAAGTTATGCAAAATGTCATAAATAGGGCAAATGTGTATCAACTCTGGAGGTCACCATTTAAAAGACATCATCTTTAAATCCTAATGGTACGAAATTTAATGGCACAAATATACATTTAAAAAAATCTAAATCTAGTTTTCTAATTTAGAAAAAATGTTATAGCTGAACCAAATAGGGTCTTTACTTTTGCGCCACCCAGTACATAGTTTGTGTATAAAAACTGTGATACCTTTTTTTTCAGTTAGAATCATCATTTATTTAAAAGAATATCTACCTCAAAAATATTATATTCATTGATGGTAATTGCCAAGAAAAAGTGGGGGATCGCTTAGCAATCAAAAGCAATAGTCGCTGAACTTTCGAATTCATCCGTAATATCCTACAGTAATATTTCATAATATTACAGTAATCTAAACTAAAGATTTGATTTTTTATTTGTTTGTTTGATCCGTTTTAACTCAAGATATACGTGACTAATTTAAAAATTCTTTCATTTTTAGTAAGCTACAAATAGGTAACATAGGCTATATTTTATTATGTTTAACGTATTTCAAAATTTTATTATTTTAAACGCCTTTGTTTATCTGAATGATGCAGTAAAATTGCTATGTATTTTTCGTAGGCGTTTATTGTTAGACCAAAGGAAACTTTTGATACCGAAGCGAAGCGAGGGCGGACGTTTTAGGGTTGTCAATGGCTTTAAGAGTAACTGACAGTTGAGGTGTAAAGGATACTATGTCATTTAGGAGAGCACCAGGAAGCTTTTGTTCTAACGATGACCTTTGAAGCTCCAGTGAAATTAGGTTGGACGTGACCTTCCCATTTATTAGATGAAAAAATCCCTATAAATCCCCATAGTTGTTGCATATAGGATCCGAAGACTTGGGAAACCTTATTCATTATTTCGAAATGGTCCTTGGATACAGTTATTGCCTCGTTGCTCAAGTCTCAAGAAATATTTGAATTTGCATTAAGAGTCATAAGAGTTATATTCTTCAAAATTTGAACATCAGTCACCCTATTCTCGTGTAGCTCGGTCAGTTGATGAGTAACCTCTTGATATTTGACATCAGGAACTGCTCCGAACATGTCAGCCATCTCGTATACAAATGCAGAGGCTGCATATCCAGCGTACCTAACCCCTTTCATAAACTTCCCGTACTTTTACGGTTAACTTACCTGCGTTTTTTGAAACAGGTCGAACTGCTCTCAGAAATGAAATAATCATTCGCCAAATATTTGTCTTACTTCTTCTAAGTCCAGTTACATCGAGTAGTTGTCCATTTCCTGCTTTCCTTTCTATCGGATAAAGGGTCACTATCATCTGATATGTTCCCAGTATATTGACAAATTGTTTTTGATAGTGGGTCTCTATATCACCTAGAAGTTTAAGGAGTTGACATGATTTCTCCCATTCCTATTAAGTCAAGATGATTAATGACATCCTTGATAACATCTTTGGGAGTCCGTGCGCCCGCGCTGGCGGTATCGCAGTCCTGCGTCCGCCGTCAGTGTGCCTTGCAGCGTTGGAGCGGCGAGACGTATGCTATGCTTCTATGTATGTAGGTCACTACAACGTCTAGTATTTCATAATATTACTGTCGGATATTAGGTACGGATGAATTAAAATTTTATACTGTCGATTAAAAAACAGTATTTAGTATTTTTTTACATTTAAATATGTACTTTACCTTTTTTATGGTCACGTAGGTAGTGCTCAAAAAGCACGTACAAACAAACGTGTCCTGTGCCTAACAGTCCAGAATATTCAACGTGCGTTATTTTTTTTTGTTATAAATAAAATCGCGCTTTATTAAAATTACAAATCATGCAAATACATTTTAAAAAGTTAATATAATTTTTTTTAAATAAAATTGGAAATTAAGTAACAGAAAATATTACTTATTTTGCTTATTCACGTTACAGGACGAATAGAATAAAAAAGAAATGCCACTTGAGCCATCACCAGAACCTTAGACTTAAACAATTATGAAGGCGAAGTCAATCGTGTTATCTCGTAAATATAAAATTTATGATATTTATCGTAAATATAATAATGATGCACGCGGCTGCACTTAAATTAACAAATTATTTTAGATCGTTGAAATATACTATTTTAGTTACCTACATAATTATATTAATTCTGGCAAGTAGTGGGAACAAAATTAACTATAATATGTGTATTAATCTCATTCCATAGTATAGTTTAAATATGAATTGACTATAGCGCGATAGTAACCCCTACTTTTATAAAAGTGTTAAGAGTATGAACTATTATGTTACACAATTGCATTTGAACAATCTATACTGTAGATAAAACGGAAGAGTTTATTTGTTTGAACGCGCTAATCTCGTGGAACTACCAGTCAGATTTGAAAAATGATTGCGTATGCTCAGTTCTCGAGGAAGGTAGCTATGTAACAGCACGCTACAGGCGACAGGAAACGGCGCCATGGATACCTAGCAGTGGCGAAGCGTCCATATAACACGATTCCTGTCGGCTTCCCTTTTAAAATATGCTCTGACCTCCTTAAACCTATCACTGCTTGAGTGTCTACTCAAAGTCTAACTGGCCTGCCGAAACTCAAAGCATTTTAGTCCCACCGGCTTCCCTCCTCGGAAAAGTGACTCTTCGCTACTGATACCTATAAAGTAAACCTATAAAGATAAAATCAGCATGTTTCATTAAAGTGTGTTAAATAGTTAATTTATTAAACAATGTGTAATAGTGAGATAAAACTAGTTAAAATAATTTTTACAATTTGTTACAAAGGCATGAAATGTAGACTACTGTGTATATTTTACCCCTTACTCGGTGACAATGATTGCGGACTTGTCATAGACCATTATTATTCTTATTCATACATTATGTACAATTTTAAACCATTATTATTCTTATTAATGAAGAGCCACCAATTTTAAACTAAGTACTTATTAAGAAACCGATGCAGATGGTAGGGTATAACCAAAAATTGGTTTTTAATTAGTCTAACTGGTTTGTATTGTTAGATATAGTACTTATTTTAATTTAATAACTGAATTTACATTCCAGCTATGAAATCAAATAAGATATAAAAGCAAAAAATTATGAAATGCCATTTTTGATCGCATTTCAAGTCCAGTAACATTTACTGATTTATTTCATTCGCATTAAACACAAGTAAAAACATATTTTGGTAGCCTAAATAAGTAGTTGTTAAAATTAGCTTTATACAGTTTAATTAAACTGTACATAATTTTGACTTATTATACATATAAAGCACGAAAGGTTCCGTACCAATTATCTATAAAAACGACAAAAAAATCATGTCTGTTGTAACGGGGACCTTTAAATATTTGTTTTATTTTAATTTAATTCTTTATTTTTAAAGTGAATATATAACTAAATATTCTGTTATGTTTCATGCGTCTACCCGTTTCCGTTATCAATATCGAGCAAAACCGAGCAAAAAATCACGTTTGTTGTATAGACGCCCCCTTACTTTTTTATTTTATTTTGTTCTTAGAATAGGATTTGTTGTTATAGCAGCAACAGAAATACATCATCTGTGAAAATTTCAACTGTCTAACTATCATGGTTCATGGGATACAGCCTGGCTGGTGACAGACGAACAGACAGACAGACGGACAGCGGAGTCTCAGTAATAGAGTCCTGTTTTACCCTTTGAGTACTGAACCCTAAAAATATTATCGCGGCAGATATTTGTAAAATGACAAAATGTTAAAGCAAATCATTTATGAGTTATTATTTTTCTTAGGCAGTGATTTTTTTTAATTCCTATTATTTTATAGAGATGACTAGTACATCGAAAATAGCTCTAATATGTTAACCTACCCGCAAACTCACTCTTACCTAACGTCAAATTATCATTGAGATAGTTATGTACGCAATGTGCGTCTACCAAGTCCCCATTCAATTTCACCGAGTATAATTTTATTGTGCTGAAATAAAGACTGAATTAATGTTTTTGCGACTTGTAACACTACTAACTTATGCGTAATATTTTTACTTAAATTCTAGATAAGTAATTGATAATTTATAATACTAAAATAAATCTATTTAGAAAATTGTAAACGTTTTTTTTCTATTTGTTTCAATATCATAAAGTTAGTTTTTATGACTAACAATACTTCTATATTATTATACTAGCTATCCGCAGCGCGGTTTCACCCGCGTCTTTGCGAACTTACTATATATAGGCTAATCTCTGGAAATACCAGTTGGAATTCAAAAATTCTTTTTGCGTCTGATAGCCCAGTTCTCGAGAAAGGTTATAGGCTATGTATCATCACGCTACTGGCCACATGAGCAGAGCAGTAAGCAAAGACGCGGGTGAAACTGCTCCGTGGGAAGCTAGTTTATTATAATTGCAAAATATTCTATATTTTTCTCTAAACTGCACCGTTTTTGAGATATTAACAAACATTCGAAAAATGGGTACTTTAAACCCTTCCCTTCCCCTTCAGCTCACCTCCTAGGAGTGGGGACTTTTAATAATATGATGTTCACTTCCTGATCACCCTAAAAACGTTTCTAAAAAAAGTTACTCGCTCACGCACTCTATAATTCTTTATTGACTAGAGTATAAAGGCATAGGTACATTTTTTACCTTGCGGTGTGTAATTAGAAAGTTATTCAGAGCAAACGCTGAAACTAAACATTCAATTGAACTCGGTCACAGTGTGATCTGTTTCGCAAGATCTCCGGCAATCCCGGGAAGTTCCCCTTGAAGCTCTGCCAACTATTCCAATTATTTCCTTTTTATTAATAATATTGTACATCTATTTTTAGTTACTTTAAATTTAGATATTCCTTTTCAGGTATGTTGTTGTTTAGGATATACGCTTCGCGTGAACAGATCTGTTTCTTTTTTTATACTTATAAATAATCACATACTCTAATGTTCAAATTTATGAATGTGAAGCCGAAGTCTACATAGACAGCTTAGGCGTTAACATTGAAAGAAGAACTTTCGTAGAGTAATGTAAATTCAACTCTCAATTCTGTCTTCCTCTGGCGACAGAAGAAAGGCTAGGTGGAAAGATTATGCCAAGTTTCAGCACACGACGTAGAGGATAAAGCGAAGCAGTGGTGGAAATGGATTCAATCAAATATGTTTTTTATATTAAAGGATGCGTGCTATGGATGGCCGCGAGTGGTGAAGTTATGTGCAAAGCAGAGTAAGTACATAAAGTAAGCCCGCGTTTGTCGCCGAAAGTAGACATGCCATCGTGGAAGCAATTTTCATAGTACATCTTACTCGCACCACTACATAGCTTAGTATCACTGAAAACGGTGACATACTTTCACAGCTTAGCTATTCGCAGCATAGCACATCTCTGGTGGAAAAGCAGCCTAAAGCATTTGTCTCACTGGATGCGTTCTACGGTCTGCAGTCAGGTCAAAGTGAATATTGTTCATACATGCATGATGCATGCTGCGTTCATTTTGACCTGACCCCAGACCGCAAAACGCATTTAGTGTGACAAATGGTTGATAACTAAGAAAAGAGATTTTAAGTGTCTATACCTAACTTAAGAATTTTATTTTTTTTATTGCCGATAATGGTAGATGGGCAAACAGCCCATGTGAAGGTAAGTGATAAGTGATAACTGTCGCTCATGGACGACTGAGAGTTTCTGAGAGCCTAAGGACTCTGCGAAGCTGCTGCCCACCGTGAAGTGAGTGGGGTAGGCGAAGGGAGGAAGGGAAGGGAGAAAAAAGGAAAGGATGAAATTGGGCCGCCGCCTCTCACTCACCTAACGAAACGCAATAGTACGGATACTAATATAGGTAATACTACTAATACGTCGATCTTCTATGAGAGGGTAGTACTACCCCGGTAGATCCGGCCCATTCATGCAGAAACCAGAAAGTATCTACTACTTTAGGTACGTTCAGTTCTGACACGGTGGTCCTAATACCTATTTATAATTTAGTAAGTTGCTACCCAGATTTGTTGTCTATTGTTTTCTGTGATGTTTATTAGATAGAATACCTAAGATATAATTTAGCATTCTAAGGATGACTTGTGTGTAAAGATAAGGTAAGGTACCTACAATTAGATTCTTATAATTTTTTAGAGCTCATAAATTTTTGATAAGTACCTACTTACGTAAACCTACGTACCATAACATATTTGTAGGAATTTTGTTTTTATAATAAATTAATCTTGTTGATACTTATACCTTAGATTAATTTTACAATAGGTAATTGTGCTCATGGGTATGTACTTATGTACCTACACTACGTAGTGCAATACCTAATTGTTTAAGTTACTGAAACCACTATGTAGAATTTTATTATAACTCGTTTTCACTCGATGAACGAACACAACAAGTGCATAATGTATAATAAACTAGGTAAGTATTGTACTACGGAGAAGTTCAATTTAATAATAACTAACCGCCTGCCCTCGCTTTGCATCAGTATCAAAAGTATCTTTTACAACAAACGCATTCGTAAAATACGATAGCAACATTGTTTGCAAAATATTATTGCACTACATAGGTAGGCACCTACTGCAAATTTACAAATTTTGAAATTCTGAAATAATATGATACACATGGTAGCCTTTGTTACCCGCTTAATTTATTGATTTCTATTGGTAAAAGAATTTTTCAAATCGTTAACTTTTAAGTCGTTGTCGATTTATAGAAGTACTTGCAAACAAACAAAGAAAATAGGTATCAAATCTTTTCGCTTTATAATACCTACTAATTTAGCTAGAGTTAGACTTACGCTTTGTGAAACGTGCAGATTCAACGCAAAATTGTGGTGCAAATAAAACACGTGAAAAGCCTGTATGTACTTGAAACCATCCTTCTATCGTAGAGTCATAGAGTCATGGCATGCCAAAATCTACTATAAAATAAGCCAAGCTACAAATATTCTTCATAAATCAATGCCATCTTTCCGCTATTCTATAAAAAGTACCTATTGCTGTATGAACTAAATTATAATATTTCCATTAAAATATACCAAAATACCACGTTACTTGTTTTTCAAATCTTTATGGATTCATTACTCTATTTCTTACTAAAAATACCGTGCTATTTTTTCCGACAAAGAAAATATTTTGTTTTGACCGACCCTCGGCCTAACTGGTGCTCCACGTGGGCGTCATGTTAAAATTAATTTTGTGTAATGTGTATTTACATGTACCTGGAGGAATTTGTTTCTGGTGTACTGAGTAATATCCCAGGTATGTTTTGTGCTGCCGGATTCACACCTTCGTGTGCAACTAAACGGTGATTTTCCATTATAAAATATAACATACATATTTATATCTCCTCGTAGAAATAAGAACAACACATGATACTCACTAGTCTTATAGAAAATAGGTTACAGCGTACGTAGATATATTGCAGGTAATTACTACAAATATTTTAAGAAAGTGTGATGGTTTGGTTTGTGAGAAACGTTTTTTTGAAAATTAAATTAATTACGTAGGTACCTAGGTATATCATTGAATATGAAATATTATGATTTATACTTATAAATTTATAATCAAATTAATTTCAGTCAAATAATGCCAAGAATTGTTGGTTTTAGGCTGCTCAGGATCAACCCAAAGTTTGGAATTGTGTCACATAAAGCTATCGTTATGATTGTAATAACTGGCATTCTTTTATTAACCCCTGCCTACCACTTCGAAGACAAAACGAGATGGTAGGTACATTGTGTTATGGAAAACATTACTTTGACCGATAACATTTCATTATTTCATTGTTCAAATGAAAATAAACTAAAGCAAACATAAATTAAAGTAACTTCACAGGTAAATTAGCTTCAAACAGTAGGTAAAGACTACAAATTGATTAGGTAGTTATCTCGAAACATACGAAAACATCGTGTATGTCTGTCAGCGGTAATAGTGAATTATCAATAAATCGAATGTTCATAATAAACATGTTGGGCTCGGATGCGCAATACAAGCAAACTTAGTGCGCGCACATCAATCTGCCACGAGGCCCACGCGCATGCGTAACTGTTCAACTGATCCTAATTAAAGGCTAGTGTTTACACATTTAGGTGCTATAACGGTGGTGCGAACTAAATCCAACGCTGCATTATAAAAATAACATCACGTACGCCGCGTTAACGCTTGACCATTTTTGGTCAATTCATACACTGTTTTTCAGAAGAAGAAATTAAATTTGTGATTATATTTGGAGTAGAATGTCTGTAAATATATTCCACTAGTTAACTAAATCATGTCATCGTTGGAATTTTATTTATCTCAATTACATGGGCGCCACCAGGATTATTTTCAGGGGGTGGATCTGACTTGCAGGGGGTGCATCTTTTAATAGCAACTTATAGACGTTTCAATTCCAAGACCAACTTAATAATTTATTTTTTTCTCGCAAGAAGGTACACTTGCTGCCGGCGTCCATGCTCAGTTATGGAAGATTAAATGATCTGGCTATTAAGAAAGATTTGCGAAACTAATAAGATAATTTTATAAGGACAATTTTTGAAAATTCTGTTAGTCACATGCAACGCGTACTTGTAGTAGTGCAACCGATTTGCGCGGTTGTATGAAGCTTTGTCTCTGTACGGCTTATCTACTTTGTGGTTGCACGGTCCCAAAATACGGCTAGCAATTAAGTATCCCAAGGGATTTAATGAAGCGCGTTGTCATTGCGAATCTGTGGACCTCAGAGTTATATGTTTGTTTGTTGCCTATAAATTGTAACTTTTAGCAAAAATACGACGAGCTAGATGTAATTTTGTAATTGAATTGACATCCTATCAAGTGAAGAAAAAAAAATTGCCTTTAATCTCTGTCGCTTCTGTTTCAGCACGCGTTGTATTATAATAACTGTAACTAATGTAATGCGACATGTCAACAATCAACTGGCGTTTCTCTTCAAGAGTGATGTGTTTAACCTGCTAATTAATCGTTGGCTGTCCACTTATTAACCCTTCTTTTTGTAAACACATACATATTATACCTACATAGAAACACCCAGACCAATGACAATAATGTAAATGTTAATGTAGAAAAAGAACACATAATTGATTTGCTTGCGACCTTTTTTTGCTTATGGAAACTGGTAAGTACTGTAAGTAGTTTCTATTTCGATATATTTAACACGAACACAACAGTTTTATCGTATATTATCATATCGGCCCATTGTTATCCCACTGCAGGGAAGGCTTCTTCTCATATAAAAAAGGTATGAGCATTGATCGCTCAAGGTGGTTTGGCGATTTCAGACTTCCTCGGAAAAGTCCAGGTTTTCTTACGATGTTTTCCTTTACCGTCAGTCACACAACATATACAAAGACTCTTTGATGAAGTTCAGTGGAGCGAAAACAGTGAAAAGTTGAAAAATAAATGAAAAGTAGTTTAATTTGTAATTTATTGATCATGTTGTGTCTATGCTGTAAAATAAGTGATAATGATTCTTGTGAATTGATTGAACACAACACACTGTTTACATCTGAACAGCTTTATGTAAACAGTGACTCATTACAGTAGGTATTATAATATAATTACAATTATAATATAATTAATAACATTCTAAAGATGTTGTTCTTTTAATCAGAAATATTTAATTAATCTATCAGTCGTAGACTTTGAACTATCATGTGCATATTATTATATAATTATATGCAGAAAAATTAAATGTCATCCGAGACGCGAGATCTCGTGTTTATCAAAGTACCGTCTACCACTACTATCTCGATCTGGGATCCTGTTTTGAACTTGCGTTAAATTTGTCTTTTTCTTCGTGTCAATAAGTTTAATTTGCACCAGGCTTATGGTTAAAATATAATACTAATTTGTAATGCGTGTAGCGTGAAATTATTAAGAAAAACACAAAAAAAAAAATCGTAATGAGTACATCATGCATTTACGCTATTTCAAAACTGTTGTCTTACCTATCTCACATACCTCTTATACTCGCCGAGATTGTAAAATTTATTATATATTTAGTAGTTAGTTACACACCCACACACATATGTATAAGTACACACAAACTTTCGCATTTATAATAATAATAGGATGAAATTAATATAAACACATATTTATGTACCCATAATTAGGTACTTTACGTAATTCGAAATACCGCTGAAGTACCTACTTACAGAATCGATTGCACAGTTCTTTAATTATGCTGTACGACAGTGGCGTGCACAGAGATTTTTGTCAGGGTATGCATTATTAGATTTTTGACAGGGTAGGCCACTGACTTTTTATATACTCTAAGGGGTAGGCATTATAGATTTTTGACAGGGTAGGCATTGTGGAGGTAGCACACCGCGGGCTGTCGGTGAGCAGAAGGCTCTCAACCGTTAAGCAGAAGGCTCTCAACCGTTACCGACAGTTGGTTTTTTTTTTTTTTTTGTGTGTGGTGTAGGTTGTTAGCCTCTGATGGCTTTCACAACCTTACGCGGGCTGTCGGTGAGCAGAAGGCTCTCAACCGTTAGAATGGACAGTTGGTAGTCGGGAACTTGTATATATAGTTAGTTGGTGTGAGAATGTTAATATCGCGATTCAGGTTTCTATGGGGAGGTCTATATTTGTTGATAGCGCCATCTTTGATTTCTATGCTGTAAACTCGTAGTCAGTCGTCTTCACTTAGATTTTCTCTGTGTGTCATCATTGGCCAGATAGATGACGCCACAGCATTATAGATTTTTGACAGTGTAGGCATTAATAATAATAATATTCTAACACATTCACACAGCGCCATTTAGCCCCAAATTAAGCAATTATAGTTGCTTGTGTTATGGGTACTAAACAACTGATATACTACTTATATACATTTTTTTTTGTAAATACATACATATTATAGATAAATTACACCCAGACACAGAACAAACAATCATGCTCATCACACAAAGGTTTGTCCTGGGTGGGAATCTAACCCACGACCTCCAGCTTAGCAGTCAGGGTCGCTAACCACTAGACCAACGGGCCATTATTTATTTATGTTGCTAAAATTGTGATTTCAGCCAATTATTATGATACGCAGTACCATTCTGCCTATATGAAGTGCATGCCACTGCTGTACGACACTATATTGGTTCTACAATCTGGATCGGAACGTTATTTTCATGTATTGTTATTTAATTGTATGGCTGACGGTAAAGGAAACCTGTACTCTTCCGAGGAAGTCTGAAATCGCCAAACGCAATCAATGGGCTGATTATGATAATATTTATGATGAAACTGTTGTGTTTTTGTTAAATAATACGATTATTTTATTACTGTGTATGGACTGCCACGCAGAGGTCGCGGGCTCGATTCCCGCTCAGTGGAAATATTTGTGTGTATGAACATGTCTATTTGCATAGGTCTGGGTGTCTCTATGTATATTATGTATATATTTACAATAAAAATGAAAAAAACGTATTTATGTATTCTAGAAACGCATTCTAGAACCCAAAACACAAGCATATAATTATGCTTACTTTGGGTCTAGATGGCGTTGTGTGTAGTTGTTGAAATATTATTATTTAAAAAAAGCAAATCGAAATGGAAACTACTAGTGTCCAAGCAAGAAAGGTCGCAAGCAAATTATTAATTTTGTGTGTTTTCCTACATTAACATTTACATTATTTGCATTGGTCTGGGTGTTTCTGTGTATAATATGTATGTATTTGAGTGATTCTCCGAACCCTAAATTTTCGATGTCTTGAGGTTTATTTTTGTAACTAACTGACAAATCAGTCTGCAATTCATTTTAAAACATACCTCAGACTATTGCCTGTCTTGCACAAGTTAAATTTTTTTAATAATAAAAGTATTTTTTTCAATATTTCAAAAAAATATTTAAAAGTAGTTCTTCTGACTAATATGGTGTGTCCGTAACCCAGTTTCTTGAACATTAGTAACAATAACATTATTTCTTATTTATAAATTGATGTGAATTATAATTATTACGAAAGAATATGTTGTGTGTTAAAGTCTGATTCATATTCACGCGCTTCACTCGAACGTACCCAGCTAAATACGAGATATCAGGTGAGCCCTCCCCGCGCTGGCGGTAGCCAGTGGCTCGGCTGACGTGGTCGCGACGTGACGTGTGGCTGGTTCGTGTCGTCGCGGAGATATAAAGGTAAATATCTGATTCATATAGCCTTGGTACACCTGTGTTTCTGATTAGTATGTTCGTTTTTATAATTAAGGTAAATGGTTTTCAAACTTGAATCTGCGGGTAATATAATGCCATTGGGGAACAGAAACCTATGTATATATAAAAATCCTTAATTGCATACGTGTGATGATTTATCGATGTTAATGGGCAAAATTCTGATTGATATGTGTCTGATTCATATGGTAAAAATACCATATTAATCAGAATGTCACACATATTGTTAATGAAACGTTACATTGGCGGCACGTTACGCCTGTAACAAGTCATTTCGTATGAACCTAATGTTATTTACATGTCTAAAAACAGTAGCTGTAAATTTCGCAGTAGTCCTAATAACGTCAAAGGGGTTTCATTATCTATCGACGATTAAATTTTCGATAATTAGACTATCCTAATAGCATTTATTGTTGGCATTTGATTGGCCAACAGTTAGAATTTGCCATCTTATAGAGGTAGGGCCTACAACATAGGGCCATTGTAGAACTTGCTACTGAGGGCCATTGGTTGTTTTGAATTGTGGGGCCTTCTTACACAATTTTGACAGTTACCCTACAGTTGGCAAACAGTTAGCGTTTTGCTGAGGGCCATTGGTTGTTTTGCAATATGGGGCCTTCTTACACCATATTGACAGTTACCCTACTGTTGGCAAACAGTTGGGGTTTGGTTTAGTGTCGTATTCCAGTATCTCAGCTGTGGGACAATTTACTTAATAAGAAAAAAAAAATAATATTAAAATAAACCTGTTTTATTGAGTTAAAATTAGTTACATTGCATTTAAATGACATCATATTAGATACCTATCCTAACAATAAATTATAGGTATCTAATATGTGTAAAAACTGTTTAAAAATTACAAAATGACAATAATTTATTGTTTTTATGACTGACTTATTGTCATTTTGTTATTATATAATACTATTACTAAATACACACCAATGATAACTTTAATCAATTGTAGATTTTTCAAACTAAACTTATTATTCTTGCCAGTCCAGTTACATTGTATTGCTAAAGAGTTTGTGAAAATGTGTTCAAGAATTCTTCTGGTAATTGTCCCAGTCCCTTTGCCACCAATATAGCTTAAATTATTTATCTGCAACAAAAAGCACATAAACAAACAACTCACAAAAACAAACAATAAAAGCAAAACAATGTATGTATGATACTATACAATAGTAGTATTAACTATTTGTCTGTGTTGAGACAGATTAAGAATACAATTCACCAGCCCATTTTATCCCAAGGGTGTCATAACAGGCGACTAAGAGAATAAAACAAGCAGACAATGTCACTGCGAGAGAAGGAAAACTTGAAATAAAACACATCTGGCCAGCATGGTGTAGTAGGCCAAGTTCCCTCACACTTAGAGGAGGCCTGTGCCCTGCAGCGTGACATAGGTACATGGGCTAGGATGATGAGTATTAACCACTTATTTATATTATGCAATTATGCATCGTCGAGTGGTCTTGATTGCTATTTAATATGTATATTTCTATTAAAATATTAATAGACTGACTTGTTCATTGTGTTCTTCTTCTTTAAGCTAATTTTTAATGTTTTAAAGACCGTCGAGTGATTTCAATGGCATGTCTATCTCTACTGGTAAAGTGGCTAGAGCAGTTGAAGTATTGGATGATATTCTCAATAAAATATCATTTTGAGTTTGCTTCAGTTCCTCAATTTCGCTTTTCATATATCCTAGACATTCGGCAATGACATCTAGAATAATAATAAAATAATAATTACTTATAAAGAAGATTCCAAAGTCATATAAATAAAATATATATAGTATAGTACAGTGGCGAAGCGTCCATATAACACGATTCCTGCCGGCTTCCCTTTTAAAATATGGCCTGACCTCCTTATACCTATCACTGCTTGAGTATCTACTCAAAGTCTAACTGGCCTTTTGAAACTCAAAGTATTTTAGTCCCACCGGCTTCCCTTCTCGGAAAAGTGACTCTTCTCTACTGGTATTGTATCCATCCATACTCATATCATTATTTTAAAAGTTTTGCTGGACCATTAAAAACAATAATGTTTTCATTTTTAATTTATATGACAAGAAACCCTAAGATGCAAAACTTATGTCATTGGAATCGTCATTTAATATACTTCATTACAGAACATATATTAAGTCCGAATAAAGATTTATATTGTTAATACTCATTTCAAAAAAGGTCGAATTTTTTTAACGCCTAAAGTTATAAAAATGGTTAAAAATCGAATAAAATACCCGCTTTTGTAAAAAGTTATAGTCAATATACATTAATATACATTAAACACTATATTTAATAAAAAACAATATACCCTCTTCATAAATCATATTTTAAGCCAGGACAGTGCCGGGCGGGAGCGCAATCCAAGCGCAATCCGAGCGTAAGCGTAAACAATCGCTTCAAATTTTTATAAATTTTCAAAATACTTACAATTTTGGATTTTCCACACTGTAGTATATTAATTTAATAAACGTATCACAAACACAAATTGCAGCTCTTCTAACTGCTTTTTTTAACATATATATCACAAATACACCGAACAAAAAACACGGGTATTTGACATTTGTGTTCCAAACTTCACTAAAGTTACGTATTTTTTCAAATAAAACGTGATAATTAAACCATAAGATTATTACATGACCTATTTAACGTTTTTATCAAAAAATAATACTGGCAAATGATAAAATAAACGATTTATAACAATATAAAACCAACCAAGGAGGTCGGTCGCGCGCGTAAACAACACTGACAAGTGACTTTTTTGTCAATTTTTATTTGGCATTTAAATGTCTATGATTGTATAGTGTTGGGTATCGTTGTTATCTGCATTTAGTCGACTATAGCCGTAAAAATCAAGAAGTAAAACCGACTAACACAGTTTGAGTATTAGCGATTTTAGAAAAGGTCGAATTTTTTTTTTGCCATCATTTTGCATCGACCTCCAGGAGGCCGCGCCACAGCCACAGTTGCGGGTTTTTTGACAGCGACCTCCAGGAGGCCGATCAACAGATGAGGGTCACCAAAAATAATTTTGCTATGAGTATGTACAACCAGTTCATCATCAAGACTGCTACAAGATTTTTTTATTGGTAAGTAACAAAGAATCTTATATTATATCACCCCGATGCAATAAGAGTAAAATTTAATATACTTAATTGCACACAGTCTTCAACTTTAGAGTAAGACAGGTGAGTTGTGGCTGGCTAGTTTTTTACACTATTAATTTGATTTGACATTCATCATCACTGTCATCATGATCATCACTGTCAATTCGAAAAGAACGAACTTTCCTCTTCCTTTTTCCTGATTCGACTTCTACATCAGTGGAAGCCAATTCAGATTCACTTTCAGCCTTTTTACATTTTTGTCTGGCTTTAGATATGTCATCTGTAAAATAATATTTTATTATTATGATACTGGAGCAATGAATCTGCTAAAATTACCCACCATTTTGATACTTATCGAGTACAAATCAGCTCTTAAAACTTTTCTGATGTGTAACTGGACGAACAAAAATGGCGAATAATGCTCAGTTTGACACTGAAATTCAAGTGACCACGTTATGAAGAGGCGCGTTCAAGCCCGCCATTTATTTTTATTGCTTGCGCGGCCGCTCAACCGTTCCGGTTTCGGCGCGAAAGGGCCCTACCACAGAGTACATTTGTAAAATACTACGTCAGTTTACGCGAACGGTAACCATAATCCAACGACATAAAGTTTATTAGTTTTTAGAATGGTTTTAAAATAGCACCCGCCAGTTTAAGGTTAAGTCCAAGTAGGCAAATTAATTTAATTTTAAACAAGTGATATTTTTTAATTTAAAATTAAAAAATATCACCTGTATACCTAGTAAGTATAATAAGTCTATGCTTACCTGTTTCGTAAAAAGTACGCCGAATTGAATACACCGGCCAATTTTTATCTGGCACTGCTTGGGTCAATAAGCACTTATTAAATTCGGAAATGATTTTGTGAGGTGGCCACAGACATTGCCTTTTTCGTAGAGTCAACCATTCTTTGCGGATGATGCCTACACTGTCGTCTTGAAATTCTACCACTTTAAACATACTTAGGTATTCACTTTAACTTCTAGCACAAAGCACGAGCACTGCCAGTGCCAATGCAATGCGTTCCAAAACAAAGCACACAACAAAATGAACAAAATGGCCGCGACGCGCGCGCGCGTCATCGAAATAAAATCTAAATTGTCTAAGCACTTGCATTGGCCCAACTTTGGTAATTGCTTGGGCGTAACGATAATATTTTATTGCATTGGGTCAATGTTAAATGATATCTAACAGGGCCTACGATAACACACTGCAGAAATGCCAACAGTTTTTAACCGACGGTAGGTAGTAGTAGCATTGACCCAACGTAGGTAAACGGTTCGGCGTAATCATAATATTTTACTGCATTGGGCCTATGTTAGTTTTAAGTAGGCAATCTAACAACTATATACTGTTGGCCAATGGATGCCAACATAAAATGCTACTAGGGTATACCTGAAATTAAAACTGATATATTGGTATTAAACTTCGTTCGTCTAGGTAATAAAATAAAGATAAACAATGAAAAAAAACTTCATTTAAATGACAGTTTAAAAATAAAATTAATATAACTAAATAACATAAATAAAACAATAACGAGTGGTTAATGAAACTACCTACTTACTTAACTATTAGTTTTAGCGGTAGTTTATAGGCTCAAACTACTGCTTAGACGAACAGGGTAATATACTGTAACAATATATTAACTTTTAAGACCGTTATAACGTAACGTGATAAGTCGTGGGTTCGATTCCCGCTCAAGAATTTTCTTCTTACAATTTTTTACCCACGTTGTATATGTAGTGAAATATTGATTATTCATAATTGGGTTGAAACGTCAAGTCAATAATAAGGTATTTATACCACTTTTATAGTAATTATCTGTAACTTGAAATCCCTTAAAATATTGAAATTTCAGTCATGTGTCAAACAGTGTATTATTTGTATACATACCTACTGTAGTGCAAATGCTTGCATGTTGTCAAAATTGAGACAGTCTTATTTAAAGGCATTTTTAGGTATAATTATTAATAAATTTGTAATCTTCGTTTTTATATTACAGTACACAAAAATGCCACCAGTACTATCTAAGGAAGAAAAAAGAGAGAAGAAGAAAATTGCAGAACGTATTAGGATGGAAAACATACGGAAAGATCCAGACAAGTATGCTTTATGGCAAGTGAAAATGCAAGAATCCTATTTAAAAAGAAAGAGAGAAGGTAAGATTCTTTCAGTTAGCAATTTAACGCCTAGAGAACAAAAAATTCAAAGAAAAAAGAGTAGAGAAAGCTCAAAAAGATCGTACGACAAAAAGAAATTAAAAGAACAGACAGAAAAAGAAATTGTTGATGTAGTTAGCAATGAAAATATTATTATGAACGACCCTTTGAGTTTGACTCCAAAGAGAACAGAAGAAATCTCAAGTCCATCTAGGCCGATAAAATCACCTTCACCGCCAACACCAGCATCAGTCCCGATAAGATCTCTCAGGGTACGTTCCCCAAAGAATATAAATCGGTTTCTCGGAAGTCCAGAGTGCTTTTTACAAAACGCTACAGTATTCAATTTATCAAGGTCATCTACGATGCGTTCCTCAATAACTCCTGAACCAGATTCAGCGATTTCTTTACAAATACGGTCCCCAATATCTCCAAAACCTGATTCAACAAGATTTCTTCAGGTATATAGTCCAACAAGTTCCATATCTGATTCACCCAGATCACTCAGTCCACAAAGCAATACCTCAATTACTGGTATACCTACTCGCGTTGAAAACCCAAAACGTGTACAAACTGCTCAACAAAAAATATCTGCAAAGAAGAAATCTCCCTGGAAGCATCTCTTACGCAAATTAAAATACCGATACCACACAGAGCTACGAATCAAAGACCAACAAATTCGAGACCTTAAAAGAATGAATGAGAACTATAAAAAGACGTTACAGCGATGGCATAGATTTAGAAAGTTCAAAAATGCACACAACCAACATGAACAAAAAATACGGAATTTGATAACTAAAGAGGCTCAATACTGGACTTGGAAATAGGTAAAAAAAACTTACTTTAAAGATAGCCAAGAAAAATCTACTCTTCAAACAATTAAAGAGAAAGTCGTAACGTATCCCAGAAACATCAGTGAACAGTTTCATAAACTATTAGAACCTTACATGCGCCACTGTGGAAATATTACAGGACAATATAATCACATAAAACAGTTAAAAGAAAATTTAACTACAGAAGAATGCATTGTACATAGTGACTTTAGTGAAAACTACAACACGAAGTATGCATCCGAGATCCAGTCTTTCCATTTCGGCAGTTTCAGACAGCAAATCACTTTACATACCTCTGTCATTTATTACCATAAAAATGGAAAATTATGTAAACAGTCATTTTAATTAAACAGTCAGTTACATTAAGGGGATTACATGGTTCAAATGTCATAAACACCCTAGGTACAATACATATTCTAGACGGAACCTTTTGTGCATTGATCATATACAAACTATAATCTAATATTTAAGATCATTACAAACAAATCATGTTTATTAAATTTTTAATAGATTTTACCAAATTTTCATAAAATAAGAAATGAATAGACCCTACTTCTACCTAAATTGAAAATGTTCTTAATAAGTACTTAATGGTAATGCATAAATTTTATATAAAAGAACGGTAATAACGTATTAAGAAATTCTTGTTCATCCATTTTTATGTTTCATTCATAATTCTTAAATAATACAGAAAACCCCTAGAGGAGAGTGGCGGCCCGCTAGAAGCACCTCTAGGCCTGTAAAACTGTCAAATTTGACTTTAGTCGAGTCTGAAAGACTCGTGTGAAAAGAGGACTGTACGTCAATTTTTTATGCAAATAAAATACAAAAAATATTAATTTCAAATAATTGTTGAATGTAAACATATTATAAGTAGCACAAATATAAATATAACGTAAAATAAAAATAGAAATTCAGTTTATAAATATATAAAAATTTGTTCGCAAGTTAGTTTCGTATTTTGATCATGTCATAGAGTAACGTGACAATTATATCTTGACTATTATGCCTAAAGAGAAAAAAAATGATCTTATGGGTAAGGACCCGGGGTCCTACCAATTTGTCCGACTGGTTGGACTACGCTATACCACTATGCATCCGTGATCCTTCTGGGCTAAGGGCGAATTAATATATCGATATGTGTCGGTATTTTTATTCAATTAATAATTAAAATTAGCATTTTCTTCTTCAAAGCCAAATGAATATCAATAAAAAAATATACAAATAATTAGTAAAATAATAATATCACATCAACACAACAACGCTTCCTAAACCCAAAGTAAGCATTTAAGTGTGGTTTGCGTTCTTGAATGCGGATGAACTTATTTATATACTTTTTTTTTTACTCACTTACGCGATATCTATATCTATACATATAATAAAAATGTAACCGATCGCTGTCTGTACATGGAAGATATATGAGAAAAAATACTATTGGGACCTATATCAACGCAAATAGAACCCAAAACAATGATTTTTAAAATTTTTGTCTGTTTGTCTGTTTGTCTGTTTGTCTGTGCGTTTGTGCACGCTAATCTCAGAAACGGCTTATCCGATTTAAATATGGTTTTCACTAATATATTGTGGTAAGCTTCACTTAACATTTAGTGTTTGTTTCATGTCAATCGGTTCATAAATAAAAAAGTTATGCCAATTTAAAGAATCACATCGAACAATTCGTTAATTTACTACGAAATCTTATAGAAGCAGATATTTTAACAGGTTGCGGAATAGCTGATAGTGTTTTTATTCCTCGGATTCCTGTCATTCTAAACAGTCTTTTATTAGTTTTAAACGAGTCCAGTTTCCAGTGAGCCTATGTTTTGCGATGACTAATTAAAGTAATTAATTAATTAAGTAATTAAAGTAAAGGTAAGACACTAAAAGTTGTGGGTGTGGATCTAAGTATTAGCTGTTTTTCGGTCAGCTTTATGTGGCTCTATCACGTGTTAGCATTACTAGCAGCCTGTATGCTTTGATCCTTGATGGCTATACGTCTAATCCATACATCCATACACCCATACATATTATATAAGGCTTTGTCCTGACTGACTGACTGACTGACAGACAACGTAAAGCCAAAACCGCCGGTCGTAGCGACTTGAAATTTGGAGGGTGTGTTTGTCTTAATGTCTAGAAGTGTACAAAGAAAGGGTTATTAAAAATTCAACCCTTAAGTGTATGAAAAGGGATGAAATCGATTGTATGAAACGTCTTCATTTTTTAAGTTACAGCTTTGAAATTTTGTTTTGGAATACTTTTATTTAAATAATAAATACGCTCATAATTTTTTTTTTACTGGGGTGGATTTATAGGAGTGAAATAAGGAATGAAATATTGTATGGAAAGATCTTTGCTTTTGAAGTTGGCGACTTGAAATTTGGAGGGAGGGGGAAGGGCGGGGGAGGAAGAGGAAAGGAAGGGAGAAGTGAGAAGTGAGGGGAAAGTGCGGGGGTAGTTAGGGAGAAGTCAGGGGAAAGGGAGGGGAAAGTCAGGGGGAAATCGACTGCCTCTGTATTTTGGTGGTACTGTGTGAGGTCGCGGGTTCGATTCCCGCTCAGTGCAAATATTTGTAGCATGAACATGTCTATTTGCATTGGTCTGGGTGTTTATATGTATAATATGTATCTATTTACAAAAATAAAAGTATTTAAGTATGTTTATCCGTATTCTAGAACCCATAATACAAGCATATAATATGCTTACTTTGGATCTAGAAGGCGTTGACCTCGCAGCATGTGTGGGACCATCTGAGTATCCGCGGAGTCATTGTGTGGGTGGTGTGGGTCAACCCGCCGGCCAGGGAGACCAGTATAAACGGTTGTGCCGCTGGCCGCCCGCGGCATTGTACAAGGGCCCAATTAGACCTAACCAAAAAATAGAGACTGCCCCACCAGGTTGCGCATAATCTCAGAGTTGTTCGTCGTGCAGGTTGGTGACCGGATAGTGGGACCCGGCGACCATTTTCGAGACGGTACGGCGGCCTTTTGCGAGCAGTCCGTATCATGGAAGCTCGGAGGCCTAAGACCCTTGAGCCTTTACAGCTGCGAAGAGACATCGCCTCCTCAACGGCCGTCTTCTATCGCCTTTACCACGGAGAGTCTTCTCAACAGCTCTTTAAATTAATTCTACCCTCTCCCTTTCTATCCAGAACGACACGTGCGGGACTGCCACCCTTTCACAGTGGAAT